>CAJUXJ010000283.1:0-26494 GCA_910589775.1 Avena eriantha
AGTCACCTACCTTGGTCATGTCATCTCTGCCAAGGCATTGCCGTCAACCCAGAAACTATTAAGACAATTATGGACTGGCTTCCACCCTAAATGTCAAAGAAGTTCCGCAGTTCCCTTGTTTGGCCAGTTACTGTCGTCGCTTCGTTCAAAACTTCTCAAAGATTGCGAAGCCTCTTACCGATCTCCCTCAAGAAAGGCAAGAAATACCTTTGGACTCCTGCATTCAAGCAAGCTTTGAAACACTCAAAGAGAAGCTCACTTCCACACCAGTCTTAGTTTCCTCCAGATAGATCGAAGCCTTTCTAGATATTCTGTGATGCCATCTTGCAAGGATTGGTGCGTCCTTATGCAAGAAAACAAGTTGTTGCTTATGCCTCTCGACACTTGAAGACGCATGAGATCACTATCCTACACATGACCTCGAACTCGCAGCAGTTGTCTTTGCTTTGAAAGTATGGAGGCATTACTTGCTTGGCAACCGTTGTGAGATCTTTTCTATCACAAGAGTCTGATTAAGATTCACACAACCTGATCCTCAACCTTCGTCAGAGGAGGTGGATTGAAAAAATCAAATGATTTCGATTTGACCATTAACTACACTATCCGTGCAAAGCTAATGTCATGGCCGATGCTCTCAGCTGAAAATCTTATGTCAACAACCTCATGGTGGAAAAAAGAACAACAGCCTCTCTTGTGCGAGGAATCCGCAACTCAACTTGAAATTGTGGATCAAGGGTATCTTTGAACCTTCTGGCAACACCTCTCTTGAAGAAAAAGTTCGTTCCATTCAACTTGGTGATCCTTACACTAAAAGATCATCTCCAACATTCGCTTCCGAAGTATGAGTCTTTCCACGTCGACGACCAAGGCACTCTTTTCTTTGAACACCGGATGTTTGTTCCGAACTACCCGGGTTTAAGAGAGCAAGTTATCAAGGAGCGCACGATTCTGTTCTTTCTATCCACCCTGGCAGCACTAAGATGTACATGGACTTGAAAACACAATATTTGGTGGCCTGGTTTGAAACGATATTGTGCCAAGTATGTCTCGGAGTGTTGATGTCCGTGTCGAGGTTAAACTGTCCATCAGAACCTTCCGGTCTTCTACAACCATTGAAGCCTCCGGAATGGAAATGGGAGAAAGTAGAGATGGACTTCATCACTGGTTTTCCAAGGTCGCCAAAGGGCAACAATGCAATCTTGTTGTCATTGACAGGCTTTCCAAGTAGCTCACTTCTTTCGAGTCAAGAACAATTTCTGCAATTCAGTTGTTGAGCTCTATATCAACAGAATTGTCTCTCTGTATGGAGTTCCTCTTGAGATCAGTTCAGGACCGTGGAAGCATCTTCACTTCCAATTTCTGGGGAAGTTTCCAAAATGCTTTGGGACAAAATTAAACTTCAGCACAGCCTACCACCCTCAGTCGCAAGGACAAGTTGAAAGGATCAATCAGATTCTGGAAGATATGCTCCGTGCTTGCGTTATCTCTTTCGGCATGAAGTGGGAATGAGTCTCTCCTTATGCTGAATTCTCTTAGAACAACAGCTTCTAGAAAAGTCTAAAGATGGCACCATTTGAGGCCTCTATGGTCGCAAATGCAGAACTCCGATTGGTTGGTCGGGCGGCAGGTGAAGAATATTGTTTGGCCCCGACATTGTACACGGAGCGGAGAAGAGTTCACATCATTCTTGAAAACCTGAAGATTGCTCAAGTCGCCAGAAGAGCATTATGACAGAAAGCACACGGACATGGAGTATGTTCCTGGTGATCTCGTTTACCTTCTGTCACTCCCATGAGAGGCACGCATCGCTTGGGTATCAAAGGAAAGCTGGCTCCTAGATACATCGGTCCTTTCAAAATTCGTGGAAGAAGAGGAGAAGTTGCTTATGCTCTTGAGCTCCCTGAACACTCAAAGTCCATGATGTTTTCCACATCTCTCAACTCAAGAAGTGCTTCAAGGATCCCGGCAGGACCATGGACCATGATTCATCAATCTCCAAGAAGATCTGTCTTATCAAGAACACCCCATAAAATTCTTGAAGTCGCAGAAAGAAGGACTCGCAACAAGTCCATCAAGTTCTGCAAGGTGCAGTGGTCGCACCTTCCGTTGATGAAGCCACTTGGGAACGTGAAGATGTGCTCCGTGCCAAGTCCCCTACCCTCTTTGAGTCTTCTTCTTTTCCTAGAATCTCGGGGCGAGATTCCTGTTTATGGGGGAGATTGTAGCATCCCAATTGTCTAACAATTGTAATGCTACTTGGTCTAGAATATAATGGCTACTTCCTACATATAATTGTTGCATCATAATTATATCATGCTCATGCATCATGCCACCTTGCATTTGAGCATCATATAAAACCCTTTTCCTTTGGTTCTTCTCTCATATGCATTATTAATTGTATTTGCCTCTTGATATTGTATTTGGTTATTGATATATTGTTTAAATGACCAAGTTGATTGAGGGCATATCTTTTATTCAACTCCATCACCTTTCTTATCACCACCTTATAATTCCACACATCTCATTATCCATGAGCTTGTATTTCTTTTTCTTTTGATTTTATTCTAGCTCATGTGGGTGGGGTGGATCTAATTCTATAATTTTCCTTTGTCTTGGCCTTTATCCCACTTCTTGTGAATGCATAAGAGTAATGCCATATTATTATTGTTTTCACAAAATAAACATGGCGTTTATTAATTTGCATGGCCATGCAAGAGTACCACCACCTTTAGGCCATTTGATTCCTCTTGGTTTTATGGGTCTTTTCTTTGGTGGATCATCTCCTCATCCCTCCCCCCATCCCCATATCTCCTCAACACCATTTTATTCTTCTTCATGCATGATCAATGAGGTCTTTTCTATAATCCCATTCCTCTCTCTTTTCTTGGATTCTCCTTCACCTTATCTTTTGCTAACTCAAGACCTCACTTTATTCTCTTGGCCTGAACTTCTAAACAGTTGTAAAACCTAACACCTAATCAAACCTAACCTAGCTTTCTCTCTCTATTTTTCCCTCTAACCCTAGCCTTACTTTAAACCCTAACCTTACACACCTCACTCACCTCTCCCTCTCTCTACATGCTGGACCCACCTGGCCACCCTCTCTCCCTGGTCCCACACCCATCTACCCCCTCTCCTAACCCTAGCCCTAGCTAACCCGAGCTCCTCCTAACCTAGCCGAGCCACCCGAGCCCCCTCTCCTCTCTCTTTCTCTCTACCTGCCGTGCCAGCCCCACCACCGAGCCGTCCTCACCTGCCCGCCTGTCAGCCCCGCCGCACCGGGCCCGCCTGTCACCCCCGCCGCACCTGCCCCCTGCCTCGCTCCAGCTCGAGCACGTGAGAGGAGGAGGAGGAGAAAGGTGGCCGAGACCACCTTTATCTCTGTCCCGTGCCCACACGCTACCTCGGCCTCTCTCCTCAGCCTTGTACTTTTTCCCACGCGTCCTCTACCTCGCCAGATCCACCCCAGAGCCCTGCCTCTTTCCCCTTCCTCTCCATCGTCGCCGTCTACCTCTCGCCGACCACCGCAGAACCACCGTCGTCTCCTTGTGCCGGTCAGCACGCGCATCGTGGGGTGGTCGAGGAGACAGGAGATCCCCCTGCCGCTCCTTGTACGCGCCGACGTGGAGGAGAAGCCCCAGGATCGCCAGTACCTGCGTCGTCCCGATGAAACCCTAATTCCGGCCGCGCCTGCTACGTCGACGATCGCCCCTCCTCTGGCCCGAACCACCAACTTGCCATCAGCTTCGCGGTAAGCCAAGCTCTCTCCTAGACATCCTCGCCATCGTCGCCGTTGCCTGGTCGCGCCACGCGTTCCGTCGGGCACTCTCGGTGCGTCACCGAGCGCGGGCGTCTGCACGCTTCCGCACGCGAACCACTCATCTAGCCGCCCTTCCAGACCTGTCAGCAAACCCCCCCTACCGCAGTGGCCACCGCCCCTCAAACGCGAGCCCCCGTCCCCGGTTCGATCCCCGCCCCGCCACGGCCACGCGCGGATCTGGCCGCCAGACCGTGGAGAAGATCCATAGTGCCGCGGCCTCCCATTTTGCAATTAGCCCCTGTTTCTTTTGCCGCCTCCACCCGTTACGCGCGCGCCCACCTGTCAGCCGCCCTGGCAATCTTGCAGTTAGGCACCCGGTTTTTCGTAGTCTAAACCCGTGGTCTAGTGCGACCCCACCTGACAGCCTCTGCGGGTTCCGCCGCTGTCACGTGGGCCTTAGCCAGCTGGTCCCACCTAGCAGTAAAATTGGCTAGACAGATCCCGGGGAGAAAAGGATTCCGCACGCGTGTGTCCCGCAGCAACTGGCCCACCTGTCAGCGTCTGTGGTTGGGTCGGTCCTGAGTAAGAAAGTTTTTCTGTTTAGCTGTTTAAACAAAACCAATTCAAATCAGATTTTAAATAACTTTTAAAATACAAATCCAAATAATACTTATGACATATGTTTTGGAATCAGAAAAATGTGAGGAATTCAATATGCCATTAAAAATAATGTTTGAACACTTTAAAATTTCGAGATGATAAAAATTACAATCAAATGCCCTTTTTCTTATAATTAATAACTTTAATTCTATAACTCAAATTGGGTAAATAAATGTCTAAATCGATCTGCGCGACGATCCCTTTCTATATCTATGCATTCCTTGTTCTGAATTGAAGCATGCATCATGTCGTCTTTAAACATCGGAACTGTTTATGAACCAAATGGACCAAATAGATAATAATGCTTTATTCTTGTATTCCACACCTCACCATGCCATGCTACTTTAATGCCATGTAATTGTGCATCATTCATCATGGCATGCTTGTTTGCTTGACGCATTTTAATTCATATGCTTGTGCACTTTATTTATGTTGGCCCTTGTTTGTTTGGTTCTTCTTCGAATAGACGCCCACAGGAGAATTACCAGGAATCATAGGAGTACTACCCAGATCCATGTCTCGCTTCAACTGAACTACCAGGCAGCACTACCCACATGCTTGCATACAATAGTACCTATTGCCTCTATCTTATCGGTGGCATCATTGAGTCGCGATTGCATTAAATATAAATCCCAAGTACTGCATAGCCTTTACCTTTTAAACCCCACCGAAGCTTGTTCCTCCATCCATGAGCCATTACTACAGGAGTTGTTTGAGCCATGCGAGTCGTAGTAGAAAACATATGTAGGTATGTGAGTGTCTGATGAATAACGATGTACCTAAACAACATAACCTGGGTTAGTAATGGGTAACTAATGAAAGAGGCAGCCGGTGAGGCATATCTGCTATTTGGTTCTTCATGCTCATTGTGTCCCGTAGGACCCGAGTACTTGATTCCTGTTCCTTGACTATTCGCACTATCCACATCCAGGAGGCCTATGGACCCCCTGAGCCAGAGCTTGATTCATTCTTTATTTCTTGGGGCCACAAAGTAGTTTGGGGCTTGTTAACCTATCCTGTACTTATGCCATGCTTTACTGTTTTTATTTAAAGTTGTGCGTGATCACCTGTACTGTTTGGATGCGGAGTGTTTTTCGCGGTATCAACAAGCCTAGTCACACTTTCGGGTTCCCAGTCGTTTACAGCCATTGACGCAAACCTTGGGTCCGTCTCGGATCCGGCCAACTCTTCGTTGCGGGTAGCTTAATGGGGTGGCCCCCTGAAATATTTCTGAATCCTGTGATTGCTTTGTCGTGAATGCCTCGTTGGGTTTTGAGTTGGTCTTTCCGAGGTTGATCGAGTGTGTGTTGCTATTCGTGCACCCCTGCAGGGTAAATCTTTCTGAAAGCCATGTCCGCGGTTATGGACGACTTGGAGCACAGTTTCTCGATCATAGACAAGTTAAACTAAAGTACCCTTTTAATTTGACTAAGTACTTGACTAGTAAATAGTGCAATACTCATGGAATGGTTAATAAAACTGCCAACGGATGATGGGGGGGGGGGGGGGGTTGTTCGTGCGCTTCCTCGTTGGTTAAGCGGAGGAGGAGGATGGATCTGTTAATTATACTGTTTATAACTGTTGTTCTTAATTCCACGGAACATCCGTCTATCATTGGTTAGGCGGATGTTAGCGAGTATCTATATAATTGTTAGCTATTATCTTTTGCTGCAATTGCGTCACCCCCAGGTTGTGTCCCCTTTAGTGGCATAAAGACTTGCTGAGTACCCCTAGGGTCTCACACGATAAATTGTTTGATTCAGATGAACAGTGTATTCGCAAGATGGATACTGGGTGGAGAACAGAGGATGTTGGCAACGATCACTCGGTGTAGAGATTCCGGGAACGGGGATCTGTGAGGATCTGTGGGCAGGATGTGTTTATTTATATGGCATCTTATGCCGATTTGCTTCTTATCCGTACTCGGATCTGTTTCCGCTTCCGCCTGATACTCTGATGTTGTGTTGTATAAGGAGCTATCCTAAATTATTATCTCTATCTAGGATATTTGAATCTTCCCGTATGGCGTTGCCATATTTCTATTTCTTTTAGATGGAATGGCTCTGAGGACTATTGTATGTGGCTTGCATACATACTCATTTGTGTATGTAGTTTTGATACCTTCGCCATGCCGATTACGCCGCTCGTTCTTGTCTCGTGTTCTGAAAGTGGTTAGGACGGCCGAAAGGTCTACGTGAGTGCCCCTGGGCCCCCCACCGTACTATTTTAACCACTTTTGTTCATCCAGGCATATAACTAAGAGCGTAATTCACCGAGGTAGTTACAATTGGTATCAGAGCCATCCCTCCCTTCAGGGGTCTCAGCCAAATGGTCGTTGTCAGTCTAGCAAATATTTTGGTAGTTATGTATACTAGGGAAAAACAAACGTGAGAGTCGGACTTGCTTCCATTTTTCTTCTTACCCACCCACCCACCCTTTTCTGGTAAGGAAGTTAACGTTTTCAATCCTCTTCTAAAAATTCAAACTAGGATCACGTGTTCTGGGTTCCGTAGTACCATAGGTTGTGGTGTGTGTGTGTGAATTCCTTGTGTATCTGTTGCATCCAAATGTTATCACTATCTGCCTTGGTTATCAACTGTGGTACATTCCATACCGACACAGCTTTTGTAAACCGATGCGATCTATCTGATTCGTGGTATACCGATGCGATCTATCTTACTCTTGTTATCCGACGTTATCTTGTTGGGGTGTTCTTTTTCGTAGTTCCCAATCTTTAGGTTCATCTTAAGAAGAAGGGTTGGGATATGTTTTTTACTGGTTCATGTGCGGAGTATGATTCGAGTGCGGGATGGAGTCGCAACCATACCACTACTTTTATCATTTGCTCTTGTATGTTGAACTAGTAGAGTTCTAATCTTGATTCGTGAAGTGGTTTTGCGCATATAGTGGTTTTTAAGTGCCGAAATTTGCGGAAATTTTCTTTGTAGTTGTGTACCACACTCCTTGTTCAGTCGTGTGCGTTATGCTTAATATCTTCTAGTTGCCTTTAACTTTGTTGATATTTTAATATCATCTCAGTGAATTGCATCATTTATCTTGATTAATTCCATTTTGGTACTATTTTGGATTATTATCATCTCCATTATAGTACTGACTTGTGTTTATATCAATCACAGGATGGCACCACCACGCCGTTCTGAGGAGGACATACCACCTGAACTTGGGGCTGCTTTGGCAAGTATTGCAAATGCTTGGGCACTATGCAGCAGAACCAGTAGCGCTTCGAGGAAAGTGTCAGGAGGAATGGGTTTGTTCCGCTACCTCCACCTCCAAGCGAGGAGACATCAAGAGTTTTCTCAAGTTCAACCCCCCATTTGAGTGTCTGATAGCCACTTGATGCGGATGATTGGCTTCTTGAAGTGTCAGGTTGCTGATTGACTGTGGATGTTCCCGAGCAAGAATGGGTCAAATGTGCCACTCACCTTTTGAAGGAGGATGGCAGGCTCTCTGGTGGGGAAAATTACCTCAAGGCAGATCTTCTGGTTTTCAGCCTACTTGGGAGCAATTCACTACTGCTTTCAAAGAGCAATATCTGTCAGAAATTGTCATGGAAAGGATGAAGGAAGTGTTTTCTCAACCTCAAAGCAGGGCACTGACAATGTCAACACCTACATCAGAAACTTCATGAACCTTTCTCGTTATGGTGGCGATGAGATCTCTGATGACAAGAAGAAGCAAAAGAGGTTCCGGCAAGGCCTCAATGCATCCATCAAATATGCAATCACTCATGCAAGGCCGGCGTATTTTCTGGAACTCCAACCACACAGCTCTGCAGGAAGAAGCAAGTAGGCAAGTGTTTGAGGAGTCAAAGAAACACAGCCGTGATACAGCAAGCTCTTCTGCTATGACAGCTCCTTCTAAGCGTCGTGTCTGGGTTCCTAACACCCCACCGTCGCTCCCTGCTCCACCAAGACAGTCAAGCTACGCGGCAAGGCCACCAAACTCCTTCACTGCGGCTCCCAGGGGCTACAACCACAACTACCCTAGAGTGCCTGGCGGAGTCCCTGGCTACGTTGCTCCTCGTCCACCTGGTGCTTGCTATACTTGTGGAAACACTGGGCATCAGCACTGGAATTGTCCAATGAACAACAAAGCTCTTCCACCACCACCTCCAAGACCTGCAGCAAGTGCTCCTATGATTCGTGGACCTCCACCTCGGGCTCTCAACATCAACACTAAGCCTGGGTCTACGGTTGCTCGTGCCAACTGTGTCAACGTCGCTCAAGCTGAGCATGCTCCTGGAGTTGTGATGGGTATGCTTCCTGTTAACTCAGTTCCTGCACGAGTTTTGTTTGATTCTGGTGCTTCACATTCTTTTGTTTCTCACAAATTTGCAAATGAGAATGAGTTAGCAATGGATCCTCTCCCCAAGCGTTTAATGGTTCTTTCTCCTGGGGCAACAATGGCATCTTCTAAAATCAGCCATAACAATCAAATTGAGATTGGTGGTTCTTCATTTCCGGCTTCCTTAATTGTTCTGGGCAATTCTGATATTGATGTTATCTTGGGCATGGATTGGTTAATAGCAAATGCAGCTGTGATTGATTGTGCGGAACGTTCGGTTTCTCTGAAAATTCCTGAAGGCTATATAGTCTATTCTCCAACTTTGACTCCTGCAATTCAGCTTTACTCTTGGGCGGCTCTAAATGATGATGCTATGGAAGGTATTCAGAGTGTTCCTGTAGTCTGTGAGTTCCCAGATGTTTTTCCTGAAGAGTTGCCAGGTATGCCTCCGGATCGTGAGGTTGAGTTTGTCATTGAACTTGAACCTGGTACTGCTCCTATCTCCAAGCGGCCTTATAAAATGGGTCCTGCTGAGTTGGCAGAACTCAAACGCCAGCTGGATGAACAAGAGAAGTTGGGTTTCATTCAGCACAGTACTTCTTCTTGGGGTAGCCCAACCATCTTTGTGAAGAAGCGAGACAAGACTGATAGACTTTGTGTTGACTATCGGGCACTCAATGCTAAACAATCAAGAATAAATATCCCCTTCCGTGGATTAATGATCTCTTCGATCAGCTAGCTAGAGCTGTGGTATTCTCTAAACTTGATTTGAGAAGTGGTTATCATCAAATCAAGATCCGCAAGGAAGATGTTCCTAAAACAGCTTTCACCACCCGTTATGGTCTGTATGAGTACACGGTCATGTCTTTCGGTCTCACCAACGCACCTGCCACTTTCTCGAGGCTTATGAACTCGGTTTTCATGGAGTATCTTGATAAGTTTGTTGTGGTCTATCTGGATGACATTCTAGTCTATTCTAAGTCAAAAGAAGAACATGAAGAACACCTTCGGTGTGTCCCTAAACAAGCTTCGTGAGAACCGCCTGTATGCAAAATTCTCCAAGTGTGAGTTTTGGCTGCCTCAAGTCACCTACCTTGGTCATGTCATCTCTGCCAAGGGCATTGCCGTCAACCCAGAAACTATTAAGACAATTATGGACTGGCTTCCACCCATAAATGTCAAAGAAGTCCGCAGTTTCCTTGGTTTGGCCAGTTACTGTCGTCGCTTCGTTCAAAACTTCTCAAAGATTGCGAAGCCTCTTACCGATCTCCTCAAGAAAGGCAAGAAATACCTTTGGACTCCTGCATGTCAAGCAAGCTTTGAAACACTCAAAGAGAAGCTCACTTCCACACCAGTCTTAGTTCCTCCAGATAGATCGAAGCCTTTCTAGATATTCTGTGATGCCTCATTGCAAGGATTGGGTGCGGTCCTTATGCAAGAAAAACAAGTTGTTGCTTATGCCTCTCGACACTTGAAGACGCATGAGATCAACTATCCTACACATGACCTCGAACTCGCAGCAGTTGTCTTTGCTTTGAAAGTATGGAGGCATTACTTGCTTGGCAACCGTTGTGAGATCTTTTTCTGATCACAAGAGTCTGAAGTATATATTCACACAACCTGATCTCAACCTTCGTCAGAGGAGGTGGATTGAAACAATCAATGATTTCGATTTGACCATTAACTACACTCCGTGCAAAGCTAATGTCATGGCCGATGCTCTCAGCTGAAAATCTTATGTCAACAACCTCATGGTGGAAGAACAACAGCCTCTCTTGTGCGAGGAATTCCGCAAGCTCAACCTTGAAATTGTGGATCAAGGGTATCTTTTGAACCTTCTGGCAACACCTCTCTTGGAAGAAAAAGTTCGTTCCATTCAACTTGGTGATCCTTACACTAAAAAGATCATCTCCAACATTCAGCTTCCGAAGTATGAGTCTTTCCACGTCGACGACCAAGGCACTCTTTCTTTGAACACCGGATGTTTGTTCCGAACTACCCGGGTTTAAGAGAGCAAGTTATCAAGGAGGCGCACGATTCTGTTCTTTCTATCCACCCTGGCAGCACTAAGATGTACATGGACTTGAAAACACAATATTGGTGGCCTGGTTTGAAACGATATTGTGCCAAGTATGTCTCGGAGTGTGATGTCTGTCGCAGGGTTAAAGCTGTCCATCAGAAACCTTCCGGTCTTCTACAACCATTGAAGCCTCCGGAATGGAAATGGGAGAAAGTAGAGATGGACTTCATCACTGGTTTTCCAAGGTCGCCAAAGGGCAACAATGCAATCTTTTGTTGTCATTGACAGGCTTTCAAAGTAGCTCACTTCTTTCCAGTCAAGGAAACAATTTCTGCAATTCAGTTGGTTGAGCTCTATATCAACAGAATTGTCTCTCTGTATGGAGTTCCTCTTGAGATCAGTTCAGACCGTGGAAGCATCTTCACTTCCAAGTTCTGGGGAAGTTTCCAAAATGCTTTGGGAACAAAATTAAACTTCAGCACAGCCTACCACCCTCAGTCGCAAGGACAAGTTGAAAGGATCAATCAGATTCTGGAAGATATGCTCCGTGCTTGCGTTATCTCTTTCGGCATGAAGTGGGAAGAATGTCTTCCTTATGCTGAATTCTCTTAGAACAACAGCTTCTAGAAAAGTCTAAAGATGGCACCATTTGAGGCTCTCTATGGTCGCAAATGCAGAACTCCGATTGGTTGGTCGGGCGCAGGTGAACGAATATTGTTTGGCCCCGACATTGTAACTCAAGCGGAGGAGAAAGTTCACATCATTCTTGAAAACCTGAAGATTGCTCAAGAGTCGCCAGAAGAGCAATTATGACAGAAAGCACACGGACATGGAGTATGTTCCTGGTGATCTCGTTTACCTTCGTGTCACTCCCATGAGAGGCACGCACCGCTTTGGTATCAAAGGAAAGCTGGCTCCTAGATACATCGGTCCTTTCAAAATTCGTGGAAGAAGAGGAGAAGTTGCTTATGCTCTTGAGCTCCCTGAACAACTCAAAGTCCATGATGTTTTCCACATCTCTCAACTCAAGAAGTGCTTCAAGGATCCCGGCAGGACCATGGACCATGAATTCATCAATCTCCAAGAAGATCTGTCTTATCAAGAACACCCCATAAAAATTCTTGAAGTCGCAGAAAGAAGGACTCGCAACAAGTCCATCAAGTTCTGCAAGGTGCAGTGGTCGCACCATTCCGTTGATGAGCCACTTGGGAACGTGAAGATGTGCTCCGTGCCAAGTACCCTACCCTCTTTGAGTCTTCTTCTTCTTCCTAGAATCTCGGGGCGAGATTCCTGTTTAGTGGGGGAGAGTTGTAGCATCCCAATTGTCTAACAATTGTAATGCTACTTGGTCTAGAATATAATGGCTACTTCCTACATATAATTGTTGCATCATAATTATATCATGCTCATGCCATCATGCCACCTTGCATTTGAGCATCATATAAAAACCCTTTTCCTTTGGTTCTTCTCTCATATGCATTATTAATTGTATTTGCCTCTTGATATTGTATTTGGTTATTGATATATTGTTTAAATGACCAAGTTGAGTTGAAGGGGCATATCTTTTATTCAACTCCATCACCTTTCTTATCACCACCTTATAATTCCACCATCTCATTATCCATGAGCTTGTATTTCTTTTTCTTTTGATTTTATTCTAGCTCATGTGGGTGGGGTGGATCTAATTCTATAATTTTCCTTTGCTTGGCCTTTATCCCACTTCTTGTGAATGCATAAGAGTAATGCCATATTATTATTGTTTTCACAAAATAAAACATGGCGTTTATTAATTTGCATGGGCCATGCAAGAGTACCCACCACCTTTAGGCCATTTGATTCCTCTTGGTTTATTGGTTCTTTTCTTTGTGGATCATCTCCATCCCTCTCCACCATCCCCATATTCTCCTCAACACCATTTATTCTTCTTCATGCATGATCAAATGAGGTCTTTTCTATAAATCCCATTCCTCTCTCTTTTCTTGGATTCTCCTTCACCTTATCTTTTGCTAACTCAAGACCTCACTTTATTCTCTTGGCCTGAACTTCTAAACAAGTTGTAAAACCTAAACACCTAATCAAAACCTAACCTAGCTTTCTCTCTCTATTTTTCCCTCTAACCCTAGCCTTACTTTAAACCCTAAACCTTACCACACCTCACTCACCTCTCCCTCTCTCTACCATGCTGGACCACCTGGCCACCCTCTCTCCCTGGTCCCACACCCCATCTACCCCCTCTCCTAACCCTAGCCCTAGCTAACCCGAGCTCCTCCTAACCTAGCCGAGCCACCCGAGCCCCCTCTCCTCTCTCTTTCTCTCTACCTGCCGTGCCAGCCCCACCACCGAGCCGTCCTCACCTGGCCTGCCTGTCAGCCCCGCCGCACCTGGCCCGCCTGTCAGCCCCGCCGCACCTGCCCCTGCCTCGCTCCAGCTCGAGCACGTGAGAGGAGGAGGAGGAGAAAGGTGGCCGAGACCACCTTTATCTCTGTCCCGTGCCCACACGCTACCTCGGCCTCTCCCTCGCCTTGTACTTTTCCCCACGCGTCCTCTACCTCGCCAGATCCACCCCAGAGCCCTGCCTCTTTCCCCTTCCTCTCCATCGTCGCCGTCTACCTCTCGCCGACCACCGCCAGAACCACCGGCGTCTCCTTGTGCCGGTCAGCAACGCGCATCGTGGGGGTGGTCGAGGAGACCAAGGAGATCCCCTGCCGCTCCTTGTACGCGCCGACGTGGAGGAGAAGCCCCAGGATCGCCAGTACCTGCGTCGTCCCGACGAAACCCTAATTCCGGCCGGCGCCTGCTACGTCGACGATCGCCCGACTCCTCTGCCCGAACCACCACTGCCAGCAGCTTCGCGGTAAGCCAAGCTCTCTCCTAGACATCCTCGCCATCGTCGCCGTTGCCTGGTCGCGCCACGCGTTCCGTCGGGCACTCTCGGGTGCGTCACCGAGCGCGGGCGTCTGCACGCTTCCGCACGCGAACCACTCATCTAGCCGCCCTTCCTAGACCTGTCAGCAAACCCCGCCTACCGCAGTGGCCACCGCCCCTCAACGCGAGCCCCCGGTCGCCCGGTTCGATCCCCGCCCCGCCACGGCCACGCGCGGATTTGGCCGCCAGACCGTGGAGAAGATCCACAGTGCCGCGGCCTCCCATTTTGCAATTAGCCCCCTGTTTCTTTTGCCGCCTCAACCCGCAGTACGCGCGCGCCCACCTGTCAGCCGCCCTGGCAATCTTGCAGTTAGGCACCCCGGTTTTCGTAGTCTAAACCCGTGGTCTAGTGCGACCCCACCTGACAGCCTCTGCGGGTTCCGCCGCTGTCACGTGGGCCTTAGCCAGCTGGTCCCACCTAGCAGTAAAATTGGCTAGACAGATCCCGGTGAGAAAGGATTCCGCGCGCGTGTGTCCCGCCAGCAAACTGGCCCACCTGTCAGCGTCTGTGGTTGGGTCGGTCTGAGTAAGAAAAGTTTTTCTGTTTAGCTGTTTAAACAAAACCAATTCAAATCAGATTTTAAATAACTTTTAAAATACAAATCCAAATAATACTTATGACATATGTTTTGGAATCAGAAAAATGTGAGGAATTCAAATATGCCATTAAAAATAATGTTTGAACACTTTAAAATTTCGAGATGATAAAAAAATTACAATCAAATGCCCTTTTCTTAATAAATTAATAACTTTAATTCTATAACTCAAAATTGGGCAAATAATATGTCTAAATCGATCTGCGCGACGATCCCGTTCTATCTATGCATTCCTTGTTCTGAATTGAAGCATGCATCATGTCGTCTTTAAACATCGGAACTAGTTTATGACAACCAAAAATTGGACCAAATAGATAATAAAATGCTTTATTCTTGTATTCCACACCTCACCATGCCATGCTACTTTAATGCCATGTAAATTGTGCATCATTCATCATGGCATGCTTGTTTGCTTGACGCATTTTAATTCATATGCTTGTGCACTTTATTTATGTTGGCCCTTGTTTGTTTGGTTCTTCTTCGAATAGACGCCCAACAGGAGAATTACCAGGAATCATAGGAGTACTACCCAGATCCATCTCTCGCTTCAACTGAACTACCAGGCAAGCACTACCACATGCTTGCATACATATAGTACCTATTGCCTCTATCTTATTCTTGCATCATTGAGTCGCGATTGCATTAAATTAAATCCCAAGTACTGCATAGCCTTTACTTTTAAACCCCACCGAAGCTTGTTCCTCCATCCCATGAGCCATTACTACAGGAGTTGTTTGAGCCATGCGAGTCGTAGAAAAAACATATGTAGGGTATGTGAGTGTCTGATGAATAACGAGGTACCTAAACAACATAACCTGTGTAGTAATGGGATAACTAATGAAAGAGGCACCGGTGAGCAATATCTGCTATTTGGTTCTTCATGCTCAATTGTGTCCCGTAGGACCCCGAGTACTTGATTCCTGTTCCTTGACTATTCGCACTATCCACATCCAGGAGGCCTTATGGACCCCCTGAGCCAGAGCTTGATTCATTCTTATTTCTTGGGGCCACAAAGTAGTTTGGGGCTTTGTTACTATCCTGTACTTATGCCATGCTTTACTGTTTTATTTAAGATTGTGCGTGGAGCACCTGTACTGTTTTGGATGCGGAGTGTTTTCGCGGTATCAACAAGCCTAGTCACACTTTCGGGTTCCCAGTCGTTTACAGCCATTGACGCAAACCTTGGGTCCGTCTCGGAGCCGGCCAACTTCGTTGCGGGTAGCTTAATGGGGTGGCCCCCTGAAATATTTCTGAATCCTGTGATTGCTTTGTCGTGAATGCCTCGTTGGGTTTTGAGTTGGTCTTTCCGAGGTTGATCGAGTGTGTGTTGCTATTCGTGCACCCCCTGCAGGGTAAATCTTTCTGAAAGCCATGTCCACGGTTATGGACGACTTGGAGCACAGTTTTCTCGATCATAGACAAGTATAACTAAAGTACCCGCTTTTAATTTGACTAAGTACTTGACTAGTAAATAGTGCAATACTCATGGAATGGTTAATAAAACTGCCAACGGATGATGGGGGGGGGTTGTTCGTGCGCTTCCTCGTTGGTAAGCGAGGAGGAGGATGGATCTGTTAATTATACTGTTATAACTGTTGTTCTTAATTCACGGACATCCGTCTATCATTGGTTAGGCGGATGTTTAGCGAGTATCTATAGAATTGTTAGCTATTATCTTTTGCTGCAATTGCGTCACCCCAGGTTGTGTCCCCTTTAGTGGCATAAAGACTTGCTGAGTACCCCTAGGGTCTCACACGATAAATTGTTTGATTCAGATGAACAGGTGTATTCGCAAGATGGATACTGGGTGGGAGAGACAGAGGATGTTGGCAACGATCACTCGGTGTAGAGATTCCGGGAACGGGGATCTGTGAGATCTGTGGGCAGGATGTGTTTATTTATATGGCATCTTATGCCGATTTGCTTCTTATCCGTACTCGGATCTTGTTTTCCGCTTCCCGCCTGATACTCTGATGTTTGTTGTATAAGGAGCTATCCTAAATTATTATCTCTATCTAGGATATTTGAATCTTCCCGTATGGCGTTGCCATATTTCTATTTCTTTTAGATGGAATGGCTCTGAGGACTATTGTATGTGGCTTGCATACATACTCATTTGTGTATGTAGTTGATACCTTCGCCTGCCGATTACGCCGCTCGTTCTTGTCTCGATGTTCTGAAAGTGGTTAGGACGGCCGAAAGGTCTACCGTGAGTGCCCCTGGGCCCCACCGTACTATTTTAACCACTTTTGTTCATCCAGGCATATAACTAAGAGCGTAATTCACCGAGGTAGTTACAATTGGTATCAGAGCCATCCCTCCCTTCAGGGTCTCAGCCAAAATGGTCGTTGTCAGTCTAGCAAATATTTTTGGTAGTTATGTATACTAGGGAAAAACAAACGTGAGAGTAGGACTGCTTCCATTTTTCTTCTTACCCACCCACCCACCCTTTTCTGGTAAGGAAGTGTAACGTTTTCAATCCTCTTCTAAAAATTCAAACTAGGATTCACGTGTTCTGGGTTCCGTAGTACCATAGGTTGTGTGTGTGTGTGTGTGAATTCCTTGTGTATCTGTTGCATCCAAATGTTATCACTATCTGCCTTTGGTTATCAACTGTTGGTACATTCCATACCGACAAGCTTTTGTAAACCGACGCGATCTATCTGATTCGTGGTATACCGATGCGATCTATCTTACTCTTTGTTATCCGACGTTATCTTGTTGGGGTGTTCTTTTTCGTAGTTCCCAATCTTTAGGTTCATCTTAAGAAGAAGGTGTTGGGATATGTGTTTTTACTGGTTCATGTGCGGAGTAATGATTCGAGTGCGGGATGGAGTCGCAACCATACCACTACTTTTATCATTTGCTCTTGTATGTTGAACTAGTAGAGTTTCTAATCTTGATTCGTGAAGTGGTTTTGCGCATATAGTGGTATTTTAATGCCGAAATTTGCGGAAAATTTTTTCTTTGTAGTTTGTGTACCACACTCCTTGTTCAGTCGTGTGCGTTATGCTTAATATCTTCTAGTTGCCTTTAACTTTGTTGATATTTTAATATCATCTCAGTGAATTGCATCATTTAATCTTGATTAATTCCATTTTGGTACTATTTTGGATTATTATCATTCTCCATTATAGTACTGACTTGTGTTTTATATCAATCACAGGATGGCACCACCACGCCGTTCTGAGGAGGACATACCACCTGAACTTGGGGGCTGCTTTGGCAAGTATTGCAAATGCTTTGGGCACTATGCAGCAGAACCAGTAGCGCTTCGAGGAAAGTGTCAGGAGGAATGGGTTTGTTCCGCTACCTCCACCTCCCAAGCGAGGAGACATCAAGAGTTTTCTCAAGTTCAACCCCCATTTGAGGTGTCTGATCAGCCACTTGATGCGGATGATTGGCTTCGTGAAGTGTCAAGGTTGCTGATGACTGTGGATGTTCCCGAGCAAGAATGGGTCAAATGTGCCACTCACCTTTTGAAGGGAGATGCAGCTCTCTGGTGGGAAAATTACCTCAAGGCAGATCTTTCTGGTTTTCAGCCTACTTGGGAGCAATTCACTACTGCTTTCAAAGAGCAATATCTGTCAGAAATTGTCATGGAAAGGATGAAGGAAGTGTTTCTCAACCTCAAGCAGGGCACTGACAATGTCAACACCTACATCAGAAACTTCATGAACCTTTCTCGTTATGGTGGCGATGAGATCTCTGATGACAAGAAGAAGCAAAAGAGGTTCCGGCAAGGCCTCAATGCATCCATCAAATATGCAATCACTCATGCAAGGCCGGCGTATTTTCTGGAACTCCAACACACAGCTCTGCAGGAAGAAGCAAGTAGGCAAGTGTTTGAGGAGTCAAAGAAACACAGCCGTGATACAGCAAGCTCTTCTGCTATGACAGCTCCTTCTAAGCGTCGTGTCTGGGGTTCCTAACATCCCCACCGTCGCTCCCTGCTCCACCAAGACCGTCAAGCTACGCGGCAAGGCCACCAAACTCCTTCACTGCGGCTCCCAGGGGCTACAACCACAACTACCCTAGAGTGCCTGGCGGAGTCCCTGGCTACGTTGCTCCTCGTCCACCTGGTGCTTGCTATACTTGTGGAAACACTGGGCATCAGCACTGGAATTGTCCAATGAACAACAAAGCTCTTCCACCACCACCTCCAAGACCTGCAGCAAGTGCTCCTATGATTCGTGGACCTCCACCTCGGGCTCTCAACATCAACACTAAGCCTGGGTCTACGGTTGCTCGTGCCAACTGTGTCAACGTCGCTCAAGCTGAGCATGCTCCTGGAGTTGTGATGGGTATGCTTCCTGTTAACTCAGTTCCTGCACGAGTTTTGTTTGATTCTGGTGCTTTCACATTCTTTTGTTTCTCACAAATTTGCAAATGAGAATGAGTTAGCAATGGATCCTCTCCCCAAGCGTTTAATGGTTCTTTCTCCTGGGGCAACAATGGCATCTTCTAAAATCAGCCATAACAATCAAATTGAGATTGGTGGTTCTTCATTTCCGGCTTCCTTAATTGTTCTGGGCAATTCTGATATTGATGTTATCTTGGGCATGGATTGGTTAATAGCAAATGCAGCTGTGATTGATTGTGCGGAACGTTCGGTTTCTCTGAAAATTCCTGAAGGCTATATAGTCTATTCTCCAACTTTGACTCCTGCAATTCAGCTTTACTCTTGGGCGGCTCTAAATGATGATGCTATGGAAGGTATTCAGAGTGTTCCTGTAGTCTGTGAGTTCCCAGATGTTTTTCCTGAAGAGTTGCCAGGTATGCCTCCGGATCGTGAGGTTGAGTTTGTCATTGAACTTGAACCTGGTACTGCTCCTATCTCCAAGCGGCCTTATAAAATGGGTCCTGCTGAGTTGGCAGAACTCAAACGCCAGCTGGATGAACAAGAGAAGTTGGGTTTCATTCAGCACAGTACTTCTTCTTGGGGTAGCCCAACCATCTTTGTGAAGAAGCGAGACAAGACTGATAGACTTTGTGTTGACTATCGGGCACTCAATGCTAAAACAATCAAGAATAAATATCCCCTTCCGTGGATTAATGATCTCTTCGATCAGCTAGCTAGAGCTGTGGTATTCTCTAAACTTGATTTGAGAAGTGGTTATCATCAAATCAAGATCCGCAAGGAAGATGTTCCTAAAACAGCTTTCACCACCCCGTTATGGTCTGTATGAGTACACGGTCATGTCTTTCGGTCTCACACCAACGCACCTGCCACTTTCTCGAGGCTTATGAACTCGGTTTTCATGGAGTATCTTGATAAGTTTGTTGTGGTCTATCTGGATGACATTCTAGTCTATTCTAAGTCAAAATAAGAACATGAAGAACACCTTCGGTGTGTCCTAAACAAGCTTCGTGAGAACCGCCTGTATGCAAAATTCTCCAAGTGTGAGTTTTGGCTGCCTCAAGTCACCTACCTTGGTCATGTCATCTCTGCCAAGGGCATTGCCGTCAACCCAGAAACTATTAAGACAATTATGGACTGGCTTCCACCCATAAATGTCAAAGAAGTCCGCAGTTTCCTTGGTTTGGCCAGTTACTGTCGTCGCTTCGTTCAAAACTTCTCAAAGATTGCGAAGCCTCTTACCGATCTCCTCAAGAAAGGCAAGAAATACCTTTGGACTCCTGCATGTCAAGCAAGCTTTGAAACACTCAAAGAGAAGCTCACTTCCACACCAGTCTTAGTTCCTCCAGATAGATCGAAGCCTTTCTAGATATTCTGTGATGCCTCATTGCAAGGATTGGGTGCGGTCCTTATGCAAGAAAAACAAGTTGTTGCTTATGCCTCTCGACACTTGAAGACGCATGAGATCAACTATCCTACACATGACCTCGAACTCGCAGCAGTTGTCTTTGCTTTGAAAGTATGGAGGCATTACTTGCTTGGCAACCGTTGTGAGATCTTTTCTGATCACAAGAGTCTGAAGTATATATTCACACAACCTGATCTCAACCTTCGTCAGAGGAGGTGGATTGAAACAATCAATGATTTCGATTTGACCATTAACTACACTCCGTGCAAAGCTAATGTCATGGCCGATGCTCTCAGCTGAAAATCTTATGTCAACAACCTCATGGTGGAAGAACAACAGCCTCTCTTGTGCGAGGAATTCCGCAAGCTCAACCTTGAAATTGTGGATCAAGGGTATCTTTTGAACCTTCTGGCAACACCTCTCTTGGAAGAAAAAGTTCGTTCCATTCAACTTGGTGATCCTTACACTAAAAAGATCATCTCCAACATTCAGCTTCCGAAGTATGAGTCTTTCCACGTCGACGACCAAGGCACTCTTTCTTTGAACACCGGATGTTTGTTCCGAACTACCCGGGTTTAAGAGAGCAAGTTATCAAGGAGGCGCACGATTCTGTTCTTTCTATCCACCCTGGCAGCACTAAGATGTACATGGACTTGAAAACACAATATTGGTGGCCTGGTTTGAAACGATATTGTGCCAAGTATGTCTCGGAGTGTGATGTCTGTCGCAGGGTTAAAGCTGTCCATCAGAAACCTTCCGGTCTTCTACAACCATTGAAGCCTCCGGAATGGAAATGGGAGAAAGTAGAGATGGACTTCATCACTGGTTTTCCAAGGTCGCCAAAGGGCAACAATGCAATCTTTGTTGTCATTGACAGGCTTTCCAAAGTAGCTCACTTCTTTCCAGTCAAGGAAACAATTTCTGCAATTCAGTTGGTTGAGCTCTATATCAACAGAATTGTCTCTCTGTATGGAGTTCCTCTTGAGATCAGTTCAGACCGTGGAAGCATCTTCACTTCCAAGTTCTGGGGAAGTTTCCAAAATGCTTTGGGAACAAAATTAAACTTCAGCACAGCCTACCACCCTCAGTCGCAAGGACAAGTTGAAAGGATCAATCAGATTCTGGAAGATATGCTCCGTGCTTGCGTTATCTCTTTCGGCATGAAGTGGGAAGAATGTCTTCCTTATGCTGAATTCTCTTAGAACAACAGCTTCTAGAAAAGTCTAAAGATGGCACCATTTGAGGCTCTCTATGGTCGCAAATGCAGAACTCCGATTGGTTGGTCGGGCGCAGGTGAACGAATATTGTTTGGCCCCGACATTGTAACTCAAGCGGAGGAGAAAGTTCACATCATTCTTGAAAACCTGAAGATTGCTCAAAGTCGCCAGAAGAGCAATTATGACAGAAAGCACACGGACATGGAGTATGTTCCTGGTGATCTCGTTACCTTCGTGTCACTCCCATGAGAGGCACGCACCGCTTTGGTATCAAAGGAAAGCTGGCTCCTAGATACATCGGTCCTTTCAAAATTCGTGGAAGAAGAGGAGAAGTTGCTTATGCTCTTGAGCTCCCTGAACAACTCAAAGTCCATGATGTTTTCCACATCTCTCAACTCAAGAAGTGCTTCAAGGATCCCGGCAGGACCATGGACCATGAATTCATCAATCTCCAAGAAGATCTGTCTTATCAAGAACACCCCATAAAAATTCTTGAAGTCGCAGAAAGAAGGACTCGCAACAAGTCCATCAAGTTCTGCAAGGTGCAGTGGTCGCACCATTCCGTTGATGAAGCCACTTGGGAACGTGAAGATGTGCTCCGTGCCAAGTACCCTACCCTCTTTGAGTCTTCTTCTTCTTCCTAGAATCTCGGGGCGAGATTCCTGTTTAGTGGGGGAGAGTTGTAGCATCCCAATTGTCTAACAATTGTAATGCTACTTGGTCTAGAATATAATGGCTACTTCCTACATATAATTGTTGCATCATAATTATATCATGCTCATGCCATCATGCCACCTTGCATTTGAGCATCATATAAAAACCCTTTTCCTTTGGTTCTTCTCTCATATGCATTATTAATTGTATTTGCCTCTTGATATTGTATTTGGTTATTGATATATTGTTTAAATGACCAGTTGAGTTGAGGGCATATCTTTTATTCAACTCCATCACCTTTCTTATCACCACCTTATAATTCCACCATCTCATTATCCATGAGCTTGTATTTCTTTTTCTTTGATTTTATTCTAGCTCATGTGGGTGGGGTGGATCTAATTCTATAATTTTCCTTTGCTTGGCCTTTATCCCACTTCTTGTGAATGCATAAGAGTAATGCCATATTATTATTGTTTTCACAAAATAAAACATGGCGTTTATTAATTTGCATGGGCCATGCAAGAGTACCACCACCTTTAGGCATTTGATTCCTCTGGTTTTATTGGTTCTTTTCTTTGTGGATCATCTCCATCCCTCTCCACCATCCCCATATTCTCCTCAACACCATTTTATTCTTCTTCATGCATGATCAAATGAGGTCTTTTCTATAAATCCCATTCCTCTCTCTTTTCTTGGATTCTCCTTCACCTTATCTTTGCTAACTCAAGACCTCACTTATTCTCTTGGCCTGAACTCTAAACAAGTTGTAAAACCTAAAACACCTAATCAAAACCTAACCTAGCTTTCTCTCTCTATTTTTCCCTCTAACCCTAGCCTTACTTTAAACCCTAAACCTTACCACACCTCACTCACCTCTCCCTCTCTCTACCATGCTGGACCCACCTGGCCACCCTCTCTCCCTGGTCCCACACCCCATCTACCCCCTCTCCTAACCCTAGCCTAGCTAACCCGAGCTCCTCCTAACCTAGCCGAGCCACCCGAGCCCCCTCTCCTCTCTCTTTCTCTCTACCTGCCGTGCCAGCCCCACCACCGAGCCGTCCTCACCTGGCCCGCCTGTCAGCCCCGCCGCACCTGGCCCGCCTGTCAGCCCCGCCGCACCTGCCCCTGCCTCGCTCCAGCTCGAGCACGTGAGAGGAGGAGGAGGAGAAAGGTTGCCGAGACCACCTTTATCTCTGTCCCGTGCCCACACGCTACCTCGGCCTCTCCTCGCCTTGTCCTGTTCCCCACGCGTCCTCTACCCTCGCCAGATCCACCCCAGAGCCCTGCCTCTTTTCCCATTCCTCTCCCATCGTCGCCGTCTACCTCTCGCCGACCACCGCCAGAACCACCGGCGTCTCCTTGTGCCGGTCAGCACGCGCATCGTGGGGGTGGTCGAGGAGACCAAGGAGATCCCCCTGCCGCTCCTTGTACGCGCCGACGTGGAGGAGAAGCCCCAGGATCGCCATACCTGCGTCGTCCCGACGAAACCCTAATTCCGGCCGGCGCCTGCTACGTCGACGATCACCCGCTCCTCTGCCCGAACCACCACTGCCAGCAGCTTCGCGGTAAGCAAGCTCTCTCCTAGACATCCTCTCCATCGTCGCCGTTGCCCTGGTCGCGCCACGCGTTCCGTCGGGCACTCTCGGTGCGTCACCGAGCGCGGGCGTCTGCACTGCTTCCGCACGCGAACCACTCATCTAGCCGCCCTTCCTAGACCTGTCAGCAAACCCCGCCTACCCGCAGTGGCCACCGCCACACTCAACGCGAGCCCCCGGTCGCCGGTTCGATCCCCGCCCCCGCCACGGCCACGCGCGGATTTGGCCGCAAGACCGTGGAGAAGATCCACAGTGCCGCGGCACCCCTCCTCCCATTTTGCAATTAGCCCCCTGTTTCTTTTGCCGCCTCAACCCGCAGTACGCGCGCGCCCACCTGTCAGCCGCCCTGGCAATCTTGCAGTTAGGCACCCCGGTTTTCGTAGTCTAACCGTGGTCTAGTGCGACCCCACCTGACAGCCTCTGCGGGTTCCGCCGCTGTCACGTGGGCCTTAGCAGCTGGTCCACCTAGCAGTAAAATTGGCTAGACAGATCCCGGTGAGAAAAGGATTCCGCGCGCGTGGTCCCCGCAGCAACTGGCCCAGCCTGTCACGTCTGTGGTTGGGTTCGGTCTGAGTAAGAAAAGTTTTTCTGTTTAGCTGTTTAAACAAAACCAATTCAAATCAGATTTTAAATAACTTTTTAAAATACAAATCCAAATAATACTTATGACATATGTTTTGGAATCAGAAAAATGTGAGGAATTCACAATATGCCATTAAAAATAATGTTTGAACACTTTAAAATTTCGAGATGATAAAAAATTACAATCAAATGCCCTTTTCTTAATAAATTAATAACTTTAATTCTATAACTCAAAATTGGGCAAATAATATGTCCTAAATCGATCTGCGCGACGATCCCGTTCTATCTATGCATCCTTGTTCTGATTGAAGCATGCATCATGTCGTCTTTAGAAACATCGGAACTGTTTATGACAACCAAAATTGGACCAAATAGATACTAAAATGCTTATTCTTGTATTCCACACCTCACCATGCCATGCTACTTAATGCCATGTATAAATTGTGCATCATTCATCATGGCATGCTTGTTTGCTTGACGCATTTTAATTCATATGCTTGTGCACTTTATTTATGTTGGCCCTTGTTTGTTTGGTTCTTCTTCTTCGAATAGACGCCCAACAGAGAATTACCAGGAATCATAGGAGTACTACCCAGATCCATCTCTCGCTTCAACTGAACTACCAGGCAAGCACTACCACATGCTTGCATACATATAGTACTATTGCCTCTATCTTATTCTTGCATCATTGAGTCGCGATTGCATTAAATTAAATCCCAAGTACTGCATAGCCTTTACTTTAAACCCCACCGAAGCTTGTTCCTCCATCCCATGAGCCATTACTACAGGAGTTGTTTGAGCCATGCGAGTCGTAGAAAAACATATGTAGGGTATGTGAGTGTCTGATGAATAACGAGGTACCTAAACAACATAACCTGTGTAGTAATGGGATAACTAATGAAAGAGGCACCGGTGAGCATATCTGCTATTTGGTTCTTCATGCTCAATTGTGTCCCGTAGGACCCCCGAGTACTTGATTCCTGTTCCTTGACTATTCGCACTATCCACATCCAGGAGGCCTTATGGACCCCCTGAGCCAGAGCTTGATATCATTCTTATTTCTTGGGGCCACAAAGTAGTTTGGGGCTTTGTTACTATCCTGTACTTATGCCATGCTTTACTGGTGTTTATTTAAGATTGTGCGTGGAGCACCTGTACTGTTTTGGATGCGGAGTGTTTTCGGCGGTATCAACAAGCCTAGTCACACTTTCGGGTTCCCAGTCGTTTACAGCCATTGACGCAAACCTTGGGTCCGTCTCGGATCCGGCCAACTTCGTTGCGGGTAGCTTAATGGGGTGGCCCCCTGAAATATTTCTGAATCCTGTGATTGCTTTGTCGTGAATGCCTCGTTTGGTTTTTGAGTTGGTCTTTCCGAGGTTGATCGAGTGTGTGTTGCTATTCGTGCACCCCTGCGGGTAAATCTTTCTGAAAAGCCATGTCCACGGTTATGGACGACTTGGAGCACAGTTTCTCGATCATAGACAAGTATAACTAAAGTACCGCTTTTATTTGACTAAGTACTTGACTAGTAAATAGTGCAATACTCATGGAATGGTTAATAAAACTGCCAACGGATGATGGGGGGGGGTTGTTCGTGCGCTTCCTCGTTGGTAAGCGAGGAGGAGGATGGATCTGTTAATTATACTGTTATAAACTGTTGTTCTTAATTCACGGACATCCGTCTATCATTGGTTAGGCGGATGTTTAGCGAGTATCTATAATTGTTAGCTATTATCTTTTGCTGCAATTGCGTCACCCCAGGTTGTGTCCCCTTTAGTGGCATAAAGACTTGCTGAGTACCCCTAGGGTCTCACACGATAAATTGTTTGATTCAGATGACAGTGTATTCGCAAGATGGATACTGGGTGGGGAAAGACAGAGGATGTTGGCAAACGATCACTCGGTGTAGAGATTCCGGGAACGGGATCTGTGAGATCTGTGGGGGCAGGATGTGTTTATTTATATGGCATCTTATGCCGATTTGCTTCTTATCCGTACTCGGATCTTGTTTTCCGCTTCCGCCTGATACTCTGATGTTTGTTGTATAAGGAGCTATCCTAAATTATTACTCTATCTAGGATATTTGAATCTTCCCGTATGGCGTTGCCATATTTCTATTTCTTTTAGATGGAATGGCTCTGAGGACTATTGTATGTGGCTTGCATACATACTCATTTGTGTATGTAGTTGATACCTTCGCCTGCCGATTACGCCGCTCGTTCTTGTCTCGATTTCTGAAAGTGGTTGGACGGCCGAAGGTCTACCGTGAGTGCCCCTGGGCCCCACCGTACTATTTTTAACCACTTTTGTTCATCCAGGCATATAACTAAGAGCGTAATTCACCGAGGTAGTTTACAATTGGTATCAGAGCCATCCCTCCCTTCAGGGTCTCAGCCAAAATGGTCGTTGTCA
>CAJUXJ010000284.1:0-25981 GCA_910589775.1 Avena eriantha
GAAGTGGCTTACTCATCCGAGGTCAGAGGCTCTTTGGGCTGCCGGGCCCTCCGGGCTGTGTGCCTTGGTTGGAGGCTTGGTGGCAGTTTTGTCCCCGGACTTCTTTCGCCTTTTAGCTGGCTGAGAAGGTCTGGAGGAAGACCGCTGATGCAGCTCCCCTCTTCTTCTTCGGCGCGACCAGGACAGGCTCACCCACGACAAGGGGAGGATCTTCATGGATCTGCCCACCAGGGTTAGCTGATGCCGGAAAAGCATAAGAAAGGGGGACAACATCAAATGCCTCCATCACCTCAACGTTCGAATCATCTTCATCGTCGGGCCAATCTCTAATGGAAGAGAGTTTACCGGTGGGTCGCTTTGTCACATCTGCCATAGGCAGGAATCTCCTGATCCGGTTCCTCCTCGTCCGAGGTATCGCGATTGGGCGCCCATTTGAGAGAAGGCTCGGTGCCATCCTCGATGCTTTGCTGAAGAAACATCTAAGGGAAAGAAAAGGCAACAAGATCAAACATACAACAAATACCGACATATGATCTAATTCGGAAAGAGTTGGGGCACAAGACTTACCGCAGGAGGAAGCCTATGGCAGAAGTGTTCAAGCCCCCACGTCCACTCAGAGGAGAAGTCCTTGTGGGTGGTGAAGAGGGCCTTGACCGACGGTAGTCTCGATCGGTGTTGCTTAACTCGAACGAGGAGGTCCGGTTGGGGTCGCGGCCCCAGCTCATATGACCGAGCTTATGTGTGCATTTCTGGAGGGGGAGATCCGGTTGCGAATAAACGTGATCATTGCGTCTTCATTGCGCAATCCCAGATCCTTCAACTCCTGAAACCTCTTGTTGACTTGGTTCGCCAAGACAGTGGGCTTCTTGGGGACCTTGTCCCATAAATCCGGGTTAGGAGGACCCGGAGTATAGGGGCGAAGCCGGATCAAGTCTTTGGAGGTGCTGTTCCGGACATAGAAGAAGGTCCGGGCCCATCCCTTGCAAGAGTCAAGTCACGTGACTCGGGGGAGATGGACTGCTTCCGGGGAGAGATTGATGCAGCACCGAACTGCATGAGCTGTTTGTCCTCCGGATTAAGCTCTATGTTCGGAATCACGTTCCGGCGAAGGCCAAAGAACCGGATCCAGAGCTCCTTCGTGGGCCACAGTCCGGCGTAACCTTCGATGGTCGAGGCAAAGGCGGAGAGAGATGTGATGGCATTAGCCGGAAGATGGTGTGGCTGAAGCTCATACGTATTGAGCCAGTCGTGGAAAAAATCACTAACTGGCAAACCAAACCCACGCTGGAAGTGGGATAGAAACGCCACATACTCACCCAGATTGGGTGAGGGGCAAGCTCGGCAGAAGCGAGGCGTGTGGCGACGCCCTCCAGGATGCGCCTGGTGCGGTACAACCAATCCAGGTCATCTTGGCACCCCAGGATCCAGCCCATCTCCTGGCCCGGTGCTGCCGCGTCGGTTGCCCCGTCTTCCCCATCTCTGCTTGCGACGGTGAGTTCCTCCTCAGTCATCTCAAGGTCACTCCCCTCACTAGCGCTAGCGGCAGTGGGAGGCAGTGGCCTGGACTGGTGGGGACCTGTGGCGGAGGAGATGCGTGGAGGTGGCCGTAACGCTGGTGCGCGTGGAAGCGGTGCAGCGGCGGCGCTGCTACTCAGATGCGGTGGCGGCGGCGCTGTCGTGGAGAAGACGAGGAAGAAGCAGAGGCAGAGGGCGCGGAAGTGGGGAAAGGACCCAAGGGGCGCGCCCCTCCCCTATTTAACCACTCCCTTAAGGGGGTAGTGGGATCGTGTTTTGCGGGCGAGCCACACGGTATGGCCGTGTATGATCCGGATTGACCAATCAGCGACGAGCCACAGGAAGGGCCACAGGGCGCAGCGGATCCAACGACGCGACATTGTGATACAGTTAACGAGGAGGCAGGCACGACGTGACGTGCGCCACAGTAACTTCTGACAATAACTGCGGCGCTTACTATAGCAGGCCCTTAAAATGAGGCAAAGTAATGATTAGCCTCCACGTGGGGAAGCGTACGAGAGAAGGAAGAATGACCCGGATGAGTACGAGGTAACCCGGACAGCAAGTAAAAACTTGGAATGTGCCAAGGGAAAATAAACCTATGGAATCCGTATTATGAGGTAACTCGGAGAAGGAGCTTCGGGGACTAATGTTGGGGGGATACCCCGGGTAGGGTCACGCCGGGGTATAAAGGCCTAGTTAGCCGAGGTACGGCAAGGTCAAAGCAAGTGCTGGCCGAGTCACCTCAAGGCAGGCCGGATCACGGAGTAACCCGGACCAAGGGACGTCCACCTAACTTGGTCTCAACCGACTTATGCCGTATGTTGGTAAGATGTATCTAACTTGTATGCAGGAACAGGTGTGGCCGGATCAACTATGTAGGATCCGGGTCATATCAAGCTTGTAAGAGAAGGAAGGTATCTCGCTGGTCAAAGGTGACCACTGTACGCAGAGCGTGACGAAGCGGACAGAGGCAGGACCACCGAGGCGTGGCCGACAAAGGTGACGATACCTATGTCGGATGACGCAAACGCCGCAGAGGCTCACGTAGCCTCTACATGGATGTCGCGGGGAAAAAGTGACCCGGTCGGCTTTCTATTTTGAGAAGAGGGAATATGCCTCCACGTATGCCCTAAGTGGAGACCTAGCCACCCCTATATAAGGAGGGTTAAGGCCTCTGTAGAAGGGGTTGATCTCTGGTTGATTGGTCTTGACTTGGTTGTCTCCTAGAGAGTTATGTTTTTCTAGTGGTGAGAGTAAGAGAGTTCTTCTTCCTCCTCTTCCCAATACAGCTCAAGGAGCACTTGTAAACCTTGGAGTGAGTTGAATACAAAGCAACCGTGTGTGGAATCACCATACTATCCCTCCCTGGATTCCCTTAGTGCATTTAGTCCCTACCTTTAGCCTATCCATGGCATCTGCCGTGACACCACCACGACACAACCTCTCCACCGCTTCGCCGAGGATAGGAGGAAAGTCATTGGAGATGAGTTGGCTAGGCTCCTTGTAGCCGGATTTATCATGGAAGTGCTTACCCAAATTGGGTCTCTAATCCGGTGTTGGTGGAAAAGAAGAAGGATGATCCAAATGTGGCTATGGTGTGGCGTATGTTCATTGATTACACGAACCTGAATAAGGCATGTCCAAAAGATCCATTTCCTCTGCCAAGGATAGATCAGGTCATAGACTCAACTGCTGGATGTGAATTGTTGTCGTTCGTAGATGCATATTCTGGTTTCCACCAGATACCTCTGAATCTGGATGATCAAATAAAGACTGCATTTATCACCCCTTACGGGGCTCATTGCTATCGCACTATGCTGTTTGGATTACGTAACGCAGGAGCAACATATCAGTGATGCATGCAGAAATTTTTACATGACCAAATAGGTCGAAATGTGCAAGTTTATGTGGATGATGTTGTGATAAAAACTAAGGAAAGCAATACACTGCTTGATGATATCCGGCAGATGTTCGCGAACCTAAGGCAATTCTGGATGAAGCTTAACTCGGAGAAATGCACCTTTGGTGTGGCGGCTAGGAAGTTGCTCGGTTTTCTCGTGTCCAGCCGAGGTATCGAAGCTAACCCCACGAAAACCCGAGCTATAGAGAGAATGGAGCTGCCGAAGTCCCTTAATGATGAATAGAAGTTCACAGGTTGCCTGGCATCGTTAAGCCGGTTTGTAAGTCGGCTCGGAGAGAAGGCATTACCCCTCTACCAGTTAATGAAAAGGCAGACAAATTTACATGGACACCGCAAGCAGATAGCGTGTTTTGGGAGTTGAAAAAGATGTTTCCTCTACACCAATATTAGCCTCCCGACTACCTAAAGAGCAAATGTTGCTCTATATAGCTGCAACCAACCGAGTCGTAAGTGCAGTGGTAGTGGTGGAGCATGATGAGGAAGGAAAGTCGGTACAAAGGCCAGTGTACTACCTAAGAGGTAAAGTTGGCTTCAAAACAAAATTACCCTCACAACCAAAAGATGGCATATGGTGCGTATATGGCGGCCAAGAAACTCAAACATTACTTTGAGGAACACCCCATCAAGGTGATATGTGAGGCACCCACATCAGAAATTATGAGCAACAAGGACGCTAGTGGCCGAATCGCAAAATGGGCAATCGAGTTAGCCCCGTATGCGCCACAGTTTGATAGGAGAGATGTGATCAAGTCACAAGCTATGGCGGATTTCTTTGTGGACTGGGTCAAGATGCAATATGAACCACCTTTGCCGGACTCCAATTACTGGCGAATGTACTTTGATGGGTCAAAGCTGAAAGAAGGACTGGGGGCCAGGGTAGTGCTTACTCACCCAAAAAAAGATCAGTTGAAATATGTCCTCCAAATCCATTTTAGCGCGTCAAACAACGTTGCAGAATATGAAGCACTTGTGCATGGGCTTAAAGTAGCAAAGGAAGTGGGAATACGTCAGATACAGTGCTTTGGAAACTTGGATTTGGTGGTGCAGAAAGTGACCGGCAATTGGGATGCTCTAGATGCAAACATGGCTCTCTACAAATTCCATGTCCAAAAGATAAGTGGGTTCTTCGAGGGATGCGAATTCCATCATGTACCCTCGGATAGACAATGAGGGCAGCCGATGTATTATCTAAGTTGGGCTCATCCGGCAGCCAATCCCGCCAAATGTGGCATTAAGCACCTAAGAAAACCATAATTACACCATCACAGAATCCGACTCCATCTATATCCCGGCACTTTCCGGGTCAGAAGCTACCTCCTATGCAAATAGACCGGGGAAGCACCTCAGCAAACCCGAGGACTGCTTCGGCAAACCCGGGGACTGCCTCGCAGAACCCGCAGACTAATCAAGCTAATCGGCTGGAGTCATGTCGGTGGATGTGCAATGGAAATTGATGAAGAGATTTTCCCTATTCAACCTATACCTGTGGGGCCAAACCAATATTTGATTTCCTAAAAGAAGAAACTTTGCCAGAGATGAGATACACTCAAGGCAAATTAGAGAAGAGCAAAGGCTTACACCATTATTAACACCGAGTTATCAAAAGGAGTGTCACAAGTGTTTTGCAACGATGGTAAACCCGGAAGAAGGGCTTGATATACTCCGAGATATTCATCAAGGGAGAATGGTGTTCATCATGCATCTTCAAGAGCATTGGTGGTAAAAGCTTTCCGGCATGGATTTTATCAGCAAGTGCCTGGAGCAAGCAGAGGATCTAGTGAAAAAATGCAATGGTTGTTAGAGCTATGCCACCAAGACCCATATGCCAATGTCGGAACTCAAAACCATAGCTATCACCTGGCCATTTGCTGTGTGGTGCCTGGATATGGTAGGACCATTCAAGCCGGCAAAAGGAGGCATGACCCACATCTTTGGTTATGGTGGACAAGTTACCAAATGGATCGAGGTAAAGCCAATCAGGAAATGTGATGGGGCAAGAGTTGTGACATTCCTCAAAGATATAGTCTTGAGATACGGCTATCCCCATAGTATAATAACTGATAATGGCACAAACTTTACTGAAGGAGCATTTGCGAGGTTCTGCTAGAAAAGAAGATCGGCTAGATATTGCATTAGTAGCCCATCCCGCATCGAACATGCAAGTGGAAAGTTCCAATGGACTGGTTTTGTCCGGGATAAACCCCGGCTCATTGAGCCGCTGCAAAGATCAGTGGGGTGCTGGATAGAAGAACTACCAGCGGTACTGTGGAGTTTGATAACAACTCTGAATCGATCAATAGGCTATACGCCATTTTTTCTGGTATATGGGGCGGAAGCTGTATTACCAGTCGACATAGAGCATGATTCGCCAAGGGTCACCCAATACATAGAAGCTGAAGTGCATGAAGCCCGATAAAATGACGTTGATCTGCTGGAGGAAGCGAGAGAACTGGCCTTATCCAGATCCGCCATATATCATCAAAATCTCCGATGCTATCATAGCCGGAAAGTAAACCCCCGAGTTTTCTGGGAAGGTGATCTCGTACTCTGGCTCGTGCAGCGCACTGCTGGCATGCACAAATTATCCCCTCCATGGGAAGGACCTTTCATTGTAAGAAAAGCTTGCACAATGATTCCTACTATCTTATCGATGCACAACCACAGGAGAAGAACAAGGCGGACAGATCCGGCGAAGGAGAAACTAAGCGCCTATGGAATGTAGCTCTACTTCGTCCATTTTACACCTAGCAAAGAGGTGAATGTATCCGAGTTACTCATATGTCGGTATGTATGTCGGCAATGAGCATATCAATGAAACTTCAGCAACCCTAGCAGAAACTCAGGGACTACCTTAATAATTGTGTTTTCCGTATTTACTTTTTATATGTCGGTTGGCTTAAGTTACTTACACCTTAGCCAGATTAGTAGTGTGTAAGCACCCAAAACCCAACTCTTTGACTTTGCTGCTGTCCAACAAGAATTGGATTCATGGGAAGCAAGAGAACAAGTTTGGAATTGCAAAGCACATGAAAAATGACTAAGGAAAGGAACGTAATCGAGCCGACATTTGTTTTTTGGACTAACCCTTCATTTAATTTGTTTATGTTACGTCGGATTATTTTGAGCTAATCTCAAAGTTTCAGTGTTGTTGAGTCAATTTTTTAAACCTCAGACTCGTAAGTCAAAAACCCGAATCAAGGTAGACGCGAGCTGAGCCATAAAATTGGAGGAACTAGAAAAGGAAACTCGAGGACTTCACCCAAGTTAATCTGGCATTAATAACTTAGTAGCAAACACAAACTATTGTAGCAAAACGAACCATTGTGCATAAGTACAACTGCACCCGGCATACCGGGATCTGATGAATATCATTAAATGTTTATAGCTCATGGAGTGGCGGAAGGAGCCGGATCACTGGTTGAGGAGGAGGTACTTCAGCGTCAGTGGGAGGGGCACTAGTCCCTGCCTCGTCTTCGGGGTTAGCCTCCTCATCCTCTGGGTCTTCACTGTCATCGCCAAGCTCGGAGGCTTCCTCTTCATATTCCTCGCTTTCAGCACCATCTGAGACATAGGCGTCATCAGCTGCATCGAGGAAGCTTGGACCCTCATTCCAGCTATTGTAGAAGGTGTATTGGATGAGATTGTTGGCACATGCCTTGCATTTGGCGATACATTCTGGGTCAGTGGATAAAACATTACAAATGTATCTATAATTTTTGATGCTCCATGCTTGGTTTTATCCACTTTCTAGTGTTTTGTCCACACTTTGGAGTACTTTTATATGATTTCTTGGACTAACCTATTAACAAGAGCCAAAGTGCCAGCTGCCTGTTTTCTGCTGTTTTTGGTTCCAGGAAAGTCAGAAAATGAATATTCTCAGAATTGGACGGGACAAAAGCCAAAGTGCCTATTTTTCCAGAAGACCTCACGGAGCCAGAATACGAGACGGAGAAGAGCCAGGGGTGGCCACACCACCTGGTGACACGGGCCAGGCCAGGCCGCGCCAGGGGGTGGTGTGGGCCCCCCAGGCACCCCCTCGGTCTCCCTCTTCGCCTATAAGAAGCCTTCTGACCTAAAAACTTAAGGGGGTTCGACGTTTTTCCACGAAAAGTTCCACTGCGCCGCCACCACCGAAGTGGAGATTCAGGGGACAAAAAGTCTCTATTCCGGCACCCTGCCGGGATGGGGAAGTTACCCCGGAGCCATCTCCATCGATCTCCACCATCATCTCCATCGACCATCCATGTTTCCCCCATCTATGAGTGAGTAATCCCCCGATGTAGGCTATGAGGATGGTAGGGATTGGATAAGATCGTTCATGTAATGGCATCAGATTGTTAGGGCATGGTGCCGAGTATCTTTTATTAGTGCTTTATGACTTTGTTGCAACTTGTTGTACTTAATGCTTGTCACTAGGGGCCGAGTGCCATGATTTCAGATCTGAACTTATTATTGATTCATTATGATAGTACTGTTTTGGGTCTTATCTACAAGTTGTATACACACGTTGTTTTCCGGAACCTATGGCCCCGAAGTGACAGAAATCGGGATACCGGAAGGGAAAGGCTTTGATGTGAGGATCACATGTGTTCATGGAGTGTTAATGCTTTGCTCCGGTGCTCTATTAAACGGAGCACCTTAATTGGCTAGTAGTTCCCTAGAGGCCCGTTGCAAACGGGCTGGCAGGACAAAAGATGTTGTGCAAGTTCTAATTGTGAGCACGTATGACTATATATGGAACACATGCCCTAGGATTGTCTAGTACTTGGGTGCTTTATCTTCTTTATCTGCAATTGCCCTATGTTCTGATTGCTATGTGGATTGTCTTGTCCATGCAACACCCCGTCTATCCATCCCTATGCCTACCGCACTCGAATCCCACTGTTTACTGCTTTTGTTACTACTGTCTTTGCTTTGCTACTTACTGCCGTTACTTTACTATTCTTACTACAAAACTATTGCTACTGATAAACTGTGTGAGCAAGATTGTTTTCAGGTGCAGCTGAATTGACAACTCAGTTGTTAAGGCTGATAATATTCTTTGGCTCCCCTTGTGTCGAATCAATAAATTGGGTTTCGCTTCCCTCGAAAATACTGCGATACACCCCCTATACTTGTGGGTCATCAAGACTATTTTCTGGCGCCGTTGCCGGGGAGCATAGCTTAATTTATCAAGTTCACTTGGATGCACTATTGTTCAAGCTAAGTTTATCTTTCTCCTTGTTTTCTTGTTTCTTTATCAAAAATACAAAAAAAATAGTTCCTTCTCCAGTTGTTATTTTTGTTGGTCTGTTATTGTCTTGCTTTATCATGCTTTTGGCAATGGTTGGTTTCTTTGAAACTGAAGCTTATTGGCAAGGTGGGTTCATTGAAGATCAAAAATATTATTATAAGGAACATCGCTTGTCACAAAAGGGAAACACTTATGGGAAAAATTGATAGATTGTATACCATTGCTAGGAATGTGTGCTCTACTTATAATGTTACTTAATTGCTGTGATGAGTCTTGTTGCAGAAGGAAGAGGTATAAATACATCCCTTCTTTCAATGTGAGTATAGTGATAATGATACCATATCTTCCTATGCTAAAGGAATTTATGACTTTATGATGCGGGACAATTGAAGAATTTATTGCTTGGAAGGGTGCTTTTGAACTTGCTAGTTTGCTTGAAAATATGATGATCACCTTACAAATATGAGGTGTATGGTATGCTTAAATTTTGCTTTGATAATTACAAGGATGAAAATGGCTATATCCTTGAATATTTTAATAGATGCTCTCCACAAATGGAAGAGACTAATGCCTTGCAGGATCCTATGGAAGAAGGAATTGATGAACCTGAAATCTCATTAGATGAAAAAGAGGAGGAGAGTGATGAACAAAAGGAGGAAGAATGGATTAGCTACCCATGCATACCTTCTAATGAGAGTAACTCTTTATCCCTTACATTATTTGATTGTCCTCCATGCTTACTAAAGGAGGATGAATGTTATGTTCCTGAGGTTTCCTTTGAAAATGTTTATGATAAGGCTCTAGTGCTTGTAGATCATGAAAAGCATGCTTTATGTGATAGTTATATTGTTGAGTTTATTCATGAGGCTACTGAAAATTATTTTGAGAGAGGAAATATGGTGGTAGGAGTTTTCACGGTATTGAAACACCTCTCTATGTGCTGAAAGTTTTGAAGTTACTCTTGTTTTATCTTCCTATTGCCTGTCACTTTGCTCTTTGCAAATTTATTTGCTTACATGATTCCTATGCATAGGAAGTGGGTTAGACTTAAATGTGTTTTGGATATGCTTCTTGATGCTCTCTTTTACTTCACTTCATATTTCTTATGAGAGCATCCTCTCAAAATTTTATGCCTAAAGATGATAATATGTCTATTATTCTTGGGAGACCTTTTCTTAAATACTGCAGGAGTTGTTATTAATTGTAATCAAGGGAAGGTGACCTTCAATGAACACATTGTCTATTTCCTCAAGAAGATTGAAAGGACTTATGGTTTGAATTAAATTGAACATGTTGAGGGCATTCAAGTTGGAGAAATATATTGTCCCATACGAAGAGAAAAATTTGAAACTATTATGATTGGGACCATTGCTATCAAGGTTGAGGTAACATAATCATTAGAGGAATAAAAAGTTTTGTCTCATATGAAATTGCTTTGGTAGCAAGACCTGATCAACCTTTTTAACAAAAGGATTTCATTGAACAAAACAATGTTTCACCTTGATTATCTTCGCTTACTTCTATTCTATCCACTTTAGTTTTTGCTCATGCCTAACTTAAAGGCATTAAAGAAAAGTACTTGTTGGGAGATAACCCAAGAGTTTTAGATGAGTCTTGAAAGTTATTACTTCAGTAATAACCGCTCCTTATCCTTTTTATTTGCTTTTTGTGCCAAGAGTAACCTCTAATGAGAGAGAAGTAATGATTAGGAAAGTTGCTATCCCGAAACAGATTTATGTGCTTCCCCGTAAAAATACGTGAGAGAGCTCTGTATGTAGGATTGAGCTGTAATTTTTTGCGATTCTGCCCCAGGTTGTTATCTAACTTTCGTTTGTTCAACACTTTTTGATTTGAGCAACAGAAGGTCTTCTAAAAATTCGTATTTACCTGCTGGTCTGTTTTGACAGATTTCTGCCATTTTCTGCATTTGCTTCTTGTTGGTTCCTTCTTGAGTTCTTTTGGGAAACTGAGCTTTTTGTGGGAAGTGCTACAGTAGCTAGTGTTCTAATGGAAGTTTATTTGGTGTTAGAACTGAACCTTAAGACTTATTATCTTAAGTGCACTAATGTTTCTAATGAAGATTGTGTGAAGTTTTGTATGAAGGAAAAATTTCAGGTGTATGGAAGGAATGAGTAATGAGATGAAGGATGGACTAAAGCTCAAGCTTGGGGATGCCACGCGTGTCACCCCAACAAATATCCAAGAAGTACAAGCGTCAAAGCTTGGGGATGCCCAAGGCATCCCATTCTTCATCAATAAAAATCCCAGGTTTCTTCCAAACACTTCATTTTTATTGTTTCATGCACAGTTGTGTTGTTCTTGGAGCGTCTTATTTTTCGTTTTTGTTTTGGTTTTTAGTTTTCTTGGTTTGCTTAGTTTCTGAATAAATTGGTTGGACCCCCTCTTTCACACTTTGGTTTGCAAATAGTTTGGTTTGGTTTGGAAAAGAGTAGGAAAGTTCATGCTTATGTGGTAAAAGAGTTTGTTTTTGACTGCGGCCTATGCTTTGTCATGCCATGCTTGATATTGTTTTGGATTTATGCTTAGTATTCTTTGTTGTAGCATGACTTGTTATAAACAATTGAGATTTCTTAATGTGCCTTGGATGAATCATGCGTTGTTTTAGCATATTAAAGCATAGTATAGTGGTATTCTCCTTTGATGCTTTATTTGTGTTGACTTGGCACATGCTCACACCATGTTATGACTATCTCAAGTCACCATAGCCTTTATGATCCTTTAGTTTTCAACTTGTAGTATCACTTTATGCTTTGATCAATGATGTTTTGTCGCTCTGCATGATTATGGCCATTATTGCTCTCTTAGTTTGTCGCTCCCAGTCTTTTGCTAGCCTCCACAACAAAGTATGAGTTCCACTCATGCATCCAATTCCATAAACCAAGTTTTTCCAAAGAGTCCACTATACCTACCTATTAGCTTATCCTATCCCAAGTATATTCATGCTTTTGTTTACCTTCCACTTGTTATGAGAAAACTAGTGATTAAAGCTCTCATGAACTTGATGGCACACTTTACTTTTTGCCTCTAATAAACTTGAACCATTGGGTCCTTCTTTGTTGCGTATATGCTTGCGCTTTATAAGTTGAAATTAGTAGAACCATGTTTCATGGGGAACGCTTTCAGCATTGCACTTGTACTTTGTACCCCGTTGATATCATGTTCTTTTGCTTATGGATCCCGGTGGTGTGAAATAAAAGTGGAACTTGTAAGATCATGGAGCTTGTATGTGTGTTAGAGAAACGCCTGGGCCGCTAGCCTACGCCATGCCTAATCATGGTGGAAACTTGCAGCATCACCATAATGAGCACTCTATGAAGCATCCTCAATAAAAACCTATGCAAATAGCAAATAAAAAGATCGCTAGGATGCTCATTGTTTGCTTGCCTTGTCATTTTGATTATGGGAAAGCTCCCGTATCATGTGCAAGGGGTACCCCGTTGGCGGTTCTTAATGATATACATGTACTTACAATGACAAGAGCTTACTCGTGACTGAAGTTGAGTAGCATGAGGATCGGTCTTCATAAGTAAGGGGCATGAGATTTCGGTTTATAACTTGTCAAGCATATCCTCTTAGTTGAGTCACTTTAACCTTAATCACCTTCAAGATGCTTATGATAGGGACAATGAGAGCTGAAAACTACAAGTACCATAATTTTTGGAAGCTCTTTATGAGACTTGAATCCCTACTTCCTTTTACAAAAGGCCTTTCTTCCACAATTATATTGAGTCTCCACCTTCTATATTTATGCACCTACTTTGAGAGTATAGTGGCCATTCTTAGTTCTATGTGCATTGTCCCAAGACTAGTTGATTGATGCATACCTTGATATTGCTTGTTTTAAACTATTTGTATCTAGTCACTCTTGTGAACCTTGAAGGTGTCCTATGCATTTATATTTGCTACTCTATTGAGGGACAAGCTGAATGCCACTATGCTATGTTTTCTTTATGTGAAACAAACAAACGTCTTGCAAAGCATTGTTATTCATGAATCTTTTGTTTGTGCCTTTTCATGTTGCATCATAGTTTCTTTGTCTTATTGCTAGAACTTTGTCTTTCATGTTATGATTGAAGTACTTTGATCCCAGTTTTGAATGTTTACAAATACTTTGGTCAAGTCTTTGATGGTGCATGTCACCTCAAAAATTATTCTTTCTTTGTATCACTTACCTACTCGAGGACGAGCAGGAGTTAAGCTTGGGGATGTTGATACATTACAAATGTATCTATAATTTTTGATGCTCCATGCTTGGTTTTATCCACTTTCTAGTGTTTTGTCCACACTTTGGAGTACTTTTTATATGATTTCTTGGACTAACCTATTAACAAGAGCCACAGTGCTAGCTGCCTGTTTTCTGCTGTTTTTGGTTCCAGGAAAGTCAGAAAATGAATATTCTCAGAATTGGACGGGACAAAAGCCAAAGTGCCTATTTTTCCAGAAGACTCACGGAGCCTGAATACGAGACGGAGAAGAGCTAGGGGGTGGCCACACCACCTGGTGGCGCGGGCCAGGCCAGGCCGCGCCAGGGGGTGGTGTGGGCCCCCCAGGCACCTCCTCGGTCTCCCTCTTCGCCTATAAGAAGCCTTCTGACCTAAAAACTTAAGGGGGTTCGATGTTTTTACACCAAAAGTTCCGCTGCGCCGCCACCACCGAAGGGGAGATTCGGGGGACAGAAAGTCTCTGTTCTGGCACCCTGTCGGGACAGGAAAGTGCCCCGGAGCCATCTCCATCGATCTCCACCATCATCTCCATCGACCATCCATGTTTCCCCCATCTATGAGTGAGTAATCCCCCGCTGTAGGCTATGGGGATGGTAGGGATTGGATGAGATCATTCATGTAATGGCATCAGATTGTTAAGGCATGGTACCGAGTATCTTTTATTAGTGCTTTATGACTTTGTTGCAACTTCTTGTGCTTAATGCTTGTCACTAGGTCCCGAGTGCCATGATTTCAGATCTGAACTTATTATTGATTCATTATGATAGTATTTTTTTGGGTCTTATCTACAAGTTGTATACACACGTTGTTGTCCAGAACCTATGGCCCCGAAGTGACAGAAATCAGGATAACTGGAAGGGAAAGGCTTTGATGTGAGGATCACATGTGTTCATGGAGTGTTAATGCTTTGCTCTGGTGCTCTATTAAAAGGAGCACCTTAATTGCCAGTAGTTCCCTAGAGGCCCCGCTGCAAACGGGCTGGCAGGACAAAAGATGTTGTGCAAGTTCTCATTGCGAGCACGTATGACTATATATGGAACACATGCCTAGGATTGTCTAGTACTTGGGTGCTTTATCTTCTTTATCTGCAATTGCCCTATGTTCTGATTGGTATGTGGATTGTCTTGTCCATGCAACGCCCGCCTATCCATCCCTATGCCTACCTCACTCGAATCCCACTGTTTACTGCTTTTGTTACTACTGTCTTGCTTTGCTACTACCGTTACTTTACTATTCTTACTACAAAACTGTTGCTACTGATAAACTGCTGTGAGCAAGATTGTTTCCAGGTGCAGCTGAATTGATAACTCAGTTGTTAAGGCTGATAAATATTCTTTGGCTCCCCTTGTGTTGAATCAATAAATTGGATTTCACTTCCCTTGAAAATACTGCGATACACCCCCTATACTTGTGGGTCATCAGTGGACCACTTGGATCCGGTGCGCAGGCGCTCAAGGAACCCAAGGTCCAGCGTCTCATACTAGGAGAGAACGAATTTCAACACTGTATCAGTTCCGATACGTGCCGCAAATTCTCGCCATAGATTCAGCTGAGTCTCATACTCCATCAGCTTGGATGTAAAAGTTGTGCTACCTCTGGGAGTGGTATCAATGGGCCAAAGAGCGTTGAACATCCAGACTTCTACTGGCATGATGTCTGCGCCATAATTTTTCATCAATTCCACATGGGCGGCGAGGTTCACCAGCAAGTCCTCCATCTCATAAGGAATGGACCCGGAGGCAGGGTCGGCTATGATGGGAATGTTCGTTTGCGGTACCAAACTTGGTGGGTGAGAGCACCGCGGTACCCGAGTTGTCATCAATCGCGCGGATGGGCCATAGTAGAATTGCCAATTGTCTAGAAGGGCCAAATGGGGGTGAATACAAATCTAACAGCCAAACGGTCGTTTGAACCAGACAAAAACGGTTGAAATCAAATACCGTCGTTAGGTGAACTCTTCTTGGCTCGCCATGTCAGTATTCCCCGTTATCTTTTGCGGTCGTGGACTAGCTTACCCCTGCGTGGACCAGATCCCTGAGTGGACCAGATCTATTTCTTTGCTCTGCTCTGGTCTTCTCCCCTGCTCCCCTCCCCATAACATTTGTTCAGCTCCGGCTGCTCGTCTCAGATCGGAGCTCGCACTTGCTCTAATTTGCATCCCCGCCATGTCCGGTCAACCTCCCACGCCTCTAATCGAAGCTCGTAGCCGTCGTTGTTGCATCGTTCGCCGTATCGGAGCTTCACGTCCCCGGACTAATATCTCGCCTCTGGCTAGTCCTTCTCACACGGTGGAGCACGTCCCGTCGGGCGATCCAGGCCGACGACCAGCCTCGGGAAGTTGTGTGCTGCCGCGCACCCTAGGCATGGTAGCCCTGGCACAGCAGTTTGACGACCACGCTCTCATGGCCACCGTGCTGGGCGTCCGTCCCGCTGTGTAGCTAGTAGAGTTGCTATCGGCTTTCAGGTCTCGTTTTGGGATCAGATGAAATGAGGTCAACATTGAAGTATGCGCGCCGCCATTCGATTTTTTCGTCCGGTTCGAGCACAGCTCAGACACCAAGCGCGTTCTACATTCTTCCCATTTTTCGAGTGCTGCGGGGAGAAAATGAGCTTCATGCATTGGCATCGCGCCTGTGGGTGGGACGATCGCTTGGGGCAGCTTTGTTTCTTCTCCAAACTCGGCTTTGACAGCCTCCCATTGGATGCTTGGGAGCCGGAGGCCCTCAAGCAGGTCGTCAGTAGCCTTGGCGGCGAGCTGGTGGAAATCATGCGTGGCTGAAAGATCCTGACGCTGTTCCTAAGATGTACGAGGTGCAGATTCCAAGCAGGGCAGGGCGATAGCTTTGTTGGAAGCACCCGGTCATCATCCACCTAGAGAAGGTTCTGGAAATCGGTACATGGCATTCAGGGCCCCAAAGAGGCTGCCATAAAGCGTCCTCGTCGCCTGCAGTGTTGGCCTGGAAGGATCGATGGCACAGGACCACCACCGTTTCACGATGGCGCAAACAGTTTCGGTGGGGGAACATGGCTTGGACGAGCTGGTGGTTCTGATTTCCCTCGAGTGAAGACAGAGCTCTAGTGAATTGCCGTGGTATGTGTGGCTAATGAATTTGTAGTATGGACAGCATAGCAGGAAGTTAGCATCGACTAAAAATGTGTAATAGTTTGAATCGATGTAGTACGTGTGTGTAATAGTTTGAAGTAGTATGTGTGTGTAATAGTTTCAATCGATGTAGTATGTGTGGGTAATGAATTTGATGTAGTGTGTGTGTGTAATAGTTTGAATCGATGTAGTTGAACACCGTGCTTTATAATTTCTGTGAATAACCAAGGACAACCTCATGAAAATAGGGTGGTCTGGCAATGAGCAATGTCAATTCTGTGGATGCCAGGAAAATGTAGTCCATCTCCTCTTCAAGTACAAGGTAGCTACATTTGTAACACGTTGAACTGCAGGACCATTTTGCAGGCAACACAAGACAAAGGAAAAATGGTTTACAGCATAGACAGCAGACGCAAAATCTGTAGTCTGGGATAAAAAGATGCCAGTTAACTGGATTGAACCACGACTAGTAGTTGAAGGAAATAGATACTTGATAGTATTTGCTTACAACAGTAGTACTTCCATACAAAAGGGTCTTATACCTGCACAAAAGTGGGCTAAACTTCCTACTAGTTTATAGAACAATTCGTCAGCATTTCATCTACAAAAGCCATTCTTCAGTCTGAACTTAACTATTCTACACCGAAGAAACTACAGATCTCCACCAGAAAAGTTGGTTGGCCAATTGCCTTGAGAGGATATAAGTTCTTTGATCATTTAACCCAAACTGATCTATTGCCTTCCCGCCAAACTAAAAGAAATCGGCATCGTTCATGCACGAGCGATTTGCATGCGCCAGTCCCGGTTAAGTTGGACCATCTGCGCCGCCGCAACGATTTCTTCGAAACTGAAATTCGGCATCTCCTTCTCGGGATCATAGGTCCGTGTGAACTCAAACCTGAATTCCGGGGCTGAGTTGATGCCCGCAGCAGGCTCCGGCTGTCGAACAATCCAGCATGTTGAGTGTAGACGCTTGGTCGCCGCCATGGTACGGCCTCCGACGGTGTGTAGGATGGAGCGTCTTTGCCGCTGACGGTTTGCTCCCAGCCTCCCCCACTGAGGTAAGGTAGTCCGCACCGAAGCGTGGACGCGAGAGTTCCTAGACCTTGGCGCTGCCCTGTTCGAGGGTGTGTACCCTCGGCGGAGGCATGCTCTCGTGAACAATTTGATACGTACCTTGTTCCCACTGCCTAGAGCATGCCATAATGCCGCCGCGTGATTTCTCCACATTACTCTCTTGGCCCTGCTTGCCGCATCTGGCGCCGATGACGCCGCAGTCGCCGCCATGGCTGATTCGGCACATTCAGGGATATCATCCGCCTGGTAGGGAAATGGGAGACCGGCCTTGAAGTAGAGCTTCATGGCCTGCCTTAGAGGGGCTAAATATCCCATTTTCGGCAGTTGTCACGGCAGCGGCGGCGGCTGCTTAGGCGGGGCCATGTTACCCTAGTTGGTGCAGCGCGGAGGAGCTGTGCAAGGTGAACTGTGGTTAGTCGGAGAAGGGGAGTGAAAGACTGACAGTAGGTTTGGATTACGGGACTCGTGAAAATAACCATTTCCCATTTCCTTAGAGGGTAATAATTCGACACTCGTTGCATTAACAACTCAATCTTTATTTCCCTTCTCAGCACAAGAGTGCGAACGTATTAAAAAAGATAGGTCATGGCTATCCACCTCATCGGGCAAAGTACCAGGACAGGTAGGAGACGGGACTAGGTTTCATTTTAGAAATGTTGACGATTGTGCCCTTATGTTTATACGATATTATTTATATGCCACCATGTACCGTCAAGTGTAGCAACACCATCAGAAACAGGGGATAACAACGTGGCGTGTTTTATTTTTTTAAAGGGCATCAGAAATAGGGGATGCCGACGTGGCATGTTTTCTGACCAGCGGGCCCGCCCCTCCACCTTCGACGACGCGCATCCCAGGTTCGAGGGGTGGTTCCGCCGACCAACACATTATTGTGCAATTTTCCATGTGGAACCTGAATTCCGGCGCTGAGCTGATGCCCATGTCGAACACAGAGAATTCTGAAAGAAGCTACTAAAAATAAATACTTTGAATTCTGAAAGTACTAAATTTAAATACATTACAATTTTGTCTGAAAGGTAATACGCATACTGCTCATCGAAATAATATAAATACAGTACAAATTTCTATTTCGAAAAATAGACCTGAAAATGCTAGCAAATAACCTAGGATGAATATAGGATTCATTCTCCCCTATATATTTCGTTGTCAGCGGCTAACGCGTGCTGCAACACATGTTCAGAGAACTCTCTCCGTCTGCAATGTGCTGCTAGTATCTTGTCCAGAGGATAAGGCCTCGGTGTATGTTCTAGACTTAAGCCATACATTACCATTGTTGGTTCCTCTTCCCAGGCTTGAACCTCATGATCGTATAGTCTGATAAAATTCCTGTAGTATATGCAACCGGGTTTGACTGTGGGGTGTAACCTGGTGTCAATGGAGATAGACCGATTGTAACCGACGAAGAGGGCACGACTTCCAATGTCACCAATGGCCTCGAGAGAGCGGTTCTCCATGTCCACCCGGTACAACACCGGTTGCCCTTTGGCGAAATCCCCGTTCAACACAGGAAGCAGATCACCATATGACTCCACAAGGTAAAATTTGTAGGTTCCGCGTACCTGTTCAAAGACTGGGGCTGAAATTATTTTGGCCATCGTGACAGTGCTCGCGCGCTGCTCTAACTGGATGTTGGTCGACAAGATGTCTCCATTCTCAAGTAATGCATATACTTCCCCTCGGAATGCCGTCATGCAGACTAGAAGCGTATCAAGAGGTGGCGAATACAATCCTTCTCCAAATGATCCATTGATTTGCCCCGTTGGGGTGCTATCATCATCCCATGCAATATGATCTGGATAATCAGTGCAAACGAACACCATCATCGGCGACTTCGTCATGACGACAAATTGTAGAAGATCAGATGGTATGTGTGCTTGAAACTCAGTGTTAGACTTATGAGTGATTGGGTTCAGAAGCCGAATCTGGTACGGTTCCACCCTCTGAGCAAGCACGATGACGCCACGAGAAACACCGACGAAGTAGAATCTTTTGGAAGAAGAGGGCATTAGTTAGCACTAAGATGTTTACAATGGTAAATACCAATAAATATCGGATGTGAATGTGAACCTGCGATGGACGTCCATTAGATTTGTCCTGAAGCAACGACCAGTGGCGAGGTTGAGGAAGGTGAAGTCGCCAACGTCTAGAAGTGTGTGATCTATCATGATCCAGTTGTTGAGATGGAATTCGGGCACCTTTAAAGTGCGGCGCCAATCGGTGCAGACTTCCCGACAAGTAGCATAGGTGTCGATGTACTCCTCTTTCTCCAGCAAGTAGTTGGCGATCTTGCGAAGTGGGTCGGCCAGGAGATCAGACTAGTTCCTCTTCATCCGGCTACTGACCATGGCTTACGTGCGGGAATGTTTTGATCGAGGAAGAAAGAAGAACTACCACTGCGAGGAGAAGAAGAAGAAGAGGATAACAAACGAGGGAGACGTAGCGGAACTGCCACTGTGAGGAGATGGGGGAGAAGAAGCGGAACTGCCAATTCAAGTTTGGATCAACGGGCTTTTTTAGAACTAGCGCGTGAACTAGCCATGCACTGCATGCAAGTTTTGATCAAACAGACTGACATGTGGGACCTGCTAAAAAATTCCGTGAAGTGCTCCCCGTGCATAGTGCATTGATAGGTGGCATGTTTTCTGACTGGCGGGCCCGCCTCCTCCACCTTCGACGGCGCGCGTCCCAGGTTCGAGGGCTGGTGCCGCCCACCAACACATTATTGTGCAATTTTCCATGCTTTATTGCAACCAGCTCTGCTCCTCTGCTCCTGCCGCCGCCACTCCGCTCAGTCATGCACTGCTCTCTTTGTCTCCTTGGGTCGTCGTCCTCCCGCCCTCCCGTCCCTGCCATCCCCTCATGTCCCCTCCCCTCCTTGCCATGTCTCCTTGCTACCACCCACCTCCCAGGCGCGTCTGGAAACGAAAACCGAGAGTCGGCCGTTGGGTTAGGGGCCCAATGACGCTGGTGATCCGGATCCTGCTCGGAGATGGATCCTGCAAGGCTTGAGGGCACGGATATGGGTCCTGCGTGGCTGGAGAGCTCAAAATCTCCTTCAAGTTTGGAGAGCACAAAGGACAACGAAACAGGGGGAGAGGAAGCGGGGGTGTAGAGCTTTGGAGGTATGGTGCCCAAAGAAGGTGTTGTGCGTCCACATTGAAGGGTAAGAACTATGATTCCTTTTCTGCATACCCCAATTAGTGTTTCTAGTCCCGTGGTGATGGCAAGGATATGTGTTGGTAACCGTAGGACGTCTGTATAGCTTGTCCTTGAGAATGATGCTTGTCAAGCGAGCATGAAGGCACTGAAATGTGTGGCGGTGCGGATGATGATGAGAAACCATATCCAGACGTGGCTGCTGACCCTGATAGGATGGAGAGTAGGGAATATTTGGTTGATTCGAACTTTGAGCCTGACTATGGGACTGATGAGGAAGAGGAATGTGAAGATGTGGAAATGAGATGTAGATATGACGACGAAGACGTGGACAGGCCAGTGATACACTTTGAAAGGGACAATCCTACAATTGATGAGGGGACTGTCTTTGATAATGTGGAGGACTATAGATATGCAGTTGCAACCTATGCAATCAGAGTTGGGTTCGAACTTATCATTGAAAAGAGCGACCAAAAGAGATTTAGGGTGCACTGTAGGGAAAGTAATGTGTGTAAATGGAGATTACATGCATCTCCAATGCGGGGTGCACACCCATTTCAGGTTCCAATAGCTACATTTAGTTTCAGTCTTTCTCATATTTATTCTGCTGATAACTAGCTCTGAATTATTTGGATTCTTATCGAATGCAGATCAAAGTAAACACGAAGAAACACAACTGCCCTAATACTTCTTTAAGTGGTAAAATTAGACCGGCGACTACCAAGTGGATTGCTGCTACTGTACTTGACTGGGTGAGGCAGGATCATAACATTGGACCTGCTGAACTCAGAGCAAAGATTAGCAAAAAGTTTAACGTTCTGATTCCTTACCACAGAGTCTTTGATGGGAAGGAGATGGCTCTAGACTTCATTCAAGGGAAGTGGAATGACAGTTTTCATATGTTGTATAGTTTCAAAGCTCAGGTAGAGAAAACATCACCTGGTAGTGTTGTTGACATCGATTACGAGGTTGTGAAAGGGAGAGAAAAGGTCTCGAGGGGGGTCAGGTATAAGCAGGTAGATAAGATATGCTTCAGGAGATGTCTTGTCTGCCTGAAGGCATCCTGGAAGGGGTTCCTAGACGGGTGCAGGCCATACTTGGCAATAGGCGCAACTTCTTTAACAGGGAAGTTCAGGGGACATGTTGCTTCTGCTTGTGCTTTGGACGTGCATAATTGGCTTCTACCCGTAGCTTATGTTGTTCTTGAGGGTGAATCAAATGAAAGCTGGACATGGTTCATGCAGAGACTACGGGAAGTAATTGGTCACCCTGAAGGCTTGGTGATACACACCGGTGCATGCGAGGGTCTTGAGAATGCCGTTGATGCTGTGTTTCCTGGGGTTGAGCATAGGGAATGCATGCAGCACCTCGCTACTAACTTCATGAAGAAGTTTAAAGGAAATATCTTTGAAGAGGACTTGTGGCGATCAACAGACACATACACCCCAAGCACGCATGCTACTTACTTGTAGAACATGTATGTAGTGCCAAAGGTGAAAAAATACCTTGAAGAACATCACACCAAGCTATGGGCCAGAAGCAAGTTTGTTGAGTTAAGCAAGGTGGATTTTGTTTGCAATAATTTGGCAGAGAGTTTCAATGATAAGATTTCGGGCATGAAGACACTTGGAATTGTTATTTTGTTGGATGCAATAAGATAGTGCATAATGGTGAAGATAGATTTAAGGCAAAGAATTTGTGCAAGAATTTTTTTAGGCCATAAAATAGTTCCAAAGGTGGTTATGTTACTAAATGCAAGAACCAGGGCAATGAGAACAATAAAGATGAGGATGGTCAGAAGTTCCAGAACATTGGATGAGGTTTATGCAGAATACAAGCGTGAAAGTGAACGGAGGTACACTGTAGACATTGGAAACAAGACTTGTTCATGCAGACAGTGGCAGATTACTGGTCTACCATGTCACCATGCAATTTACTTCATCTTAAAGCTTAGAGGTAACAAAGCTGAAATAGAGAACTATGTCGATAACTATTTCTTCGTGGACAAGTTTGCTGCAACTTATGCAGAAAATGTACCACCTATGGCCGATGAAAATGATTGGGAGATTGTCGATCTAGGGTTCAAACTTCAACCACCAGTTCTTAGGAGGCCACCTGGGTGGCCTAGAAAGCTAAGGATCGAAGCCTCCACCGATAAAGGTTCAAGGCTGGAAGCTAGGAAAAGGAAATGCAAACGTTGTGGCGGATTTAGACATATCAAGAGGTTGTGCAAAAACCCAGTTACACATGATATTGTCCCAGTTCACACCCCGGTGGCAGAAAATGAGGCTTCTCAGCCAGAATTGGCGGAAGAGCAGTGCGAAGACGGTGATGAGCACTCCGAGGAAAACATACGTAAGCAGCCAATTTATGAAGAAATGGAGGTGCCGGCGAGAAAAGGGTGTGAAAAGAAACAAAAGGGTAAGCGGAACTGGGAGGAAAGGGCAAATAATGGAGGTGTATTAGAATATGAAAAAGTTGCAGGGGTGATTGAGGATGTTCTTGAGGATCTTTCGGCTAACTGCACGAGAAATAATAAATCCCTGCCAATTTCATCTTTGTACGATTCTCCGGATGAAAGGTAAGCTTAAAAATTGTTTTATTTGCCATTTTATCATTTTTTTATCCTCATCAACTGATGCTTAATGCAGCATGGGCTAGCAGACTAATAAGAGGAGCAGAAAGATGCAGGCACAGTAACGTCGTATGTTGAATTATATCATTGAAACTAAACTAGCCGTGTCGTCTTTATTTATATCTAGCGCATGCAACGTGTCTGTGATGGGGTCATGTGGACCAGATTACAATTTTTTTAAATATTATTACATTAATTTTTTACCTGCGTTTGGACGTGGCTACTAGTTCCCATCTCCCTTGCATTCCCATCTCCTCTGGCGCACTCCAGAATTATGGATGTGCCATCAAGTAGCAGAGTCAGCGTATTGTCCCATCAGGTGTGAACGCAATGACTTTGTTTGTTCAGAGTTTGACGACTTTTGATTAGTTTGAAAGAGAGAGAAACCTAAAACATGTATCTAGACATGTTTTGGGTATAGACACATTTATTAAATATCTAAAAAAACTAAGTCAGTTATATCTGGAAAGTAGTAGTACACTATTACAACACGCTCGATCCCTTCTCCTCTGGCGCACTCCAAATTAATGTTGTGCCATCAAGTGCTGGGAGCAGAGTCAGCGTATTGTCCCATCAGATATGCCAGGAACGCGCGAACTTTATTTTCAGGATCAGACGAGTTTCGATCGACTAGTTTCAAAGACAAAGACAACTAAAACATGGCCAACATATATAGATTATGACGATAATCGACCATGACTCAAGTGACCCAGATCCAAAGAGCGCATTAAGATACCGTACATAGATTTAATTTATGCTTAAGTGGCCCTAATCGACTATGACGCTCCCGCAGTCTCCATCATTGACGATGTTTTCCGCGTCGCCGCCAGCCTCCTCCGCGTCAGAATCAATGTCGATGTTCCCGGCAGCGTTCCTCCTCCTCATGAATTCTTCACGGCGTGCTGCATCGATAACGGTTGAGGTCGTACGCCCAGGCAGTGCCCAGAAGCGCTACCTCCCTTCGGGGTTGCGCATATCCGGGTGGATCTCCTGCGGGTGGGTTTCACACAACTCAATCAACGCAGCCCGCTCCTTCTTGAACAGCTTTCACCAGTACGCGCTCGTGTGCGAGTACCGAGCCATTGCCCTCTTCCGCTCCGACAGCTAGCGGCGGCGATCCTCGATCTGCCTCACCAACGTGTTGTCACGCAAGAGAGGCGCGATAGGAACCCCGGTGTAGCTGAGCTCGAAGCCGACCGGAAGCCTCGGGAATGGATAAGGGCAAGGACGTAGGCCCAGCGTCGTTGCCACTGCGAATCAGTTCGCAGAACAGACTTCTCGCGCATCACCCTCACGAAGGACATCACTATCATCCACGCACCCTGATCCAACAGCTCCTAACAATCGGGGATCGGGTCTTCTAGAAGCCCAGAGCGGTTGCTGGTTAGCTCTGCATCCCGATTGTTTGTGGCCAACGGCTGTAGTTGAAAAGAACACCCATGAAATGACTCTAGTTGTTGTTAGTAAAAATAACACACATGCAATGACACTGGTGGATCCATAGGTGGATTGTGAAGAGAGCACACATGCAATGACACTGGTGGATTCAATGACACTGGTGGATCCATATGTGGTGTGTGAAAATAACACACATGCAATGACTCTGGTTGTTGTTAGTAAAAAGAACACACATGCAATGACACTGGTGGATCCATAGGTGGATTGTGAAGAGAGCACACTTGCAATGACACTGGTGGATCCATGTGTGCTCTCTAAAGAGAACACACATTTCAATGACTCTGGTTGTTGTTAGTAAAAATAACACACATTTCAATGACTCCGGTTGTTGTTAGTAAAAAGAACACACATGCAATGACACTGGTGGATCCATAGGTGGATTGTGAAAAGAACACACATGCAATGACACTGGTGGATCCATATGTGGTATGTGAAAAGAACACACATTTCAATGACTCTGGTTGTAGTTAGTAAAAAGAACACACATGCAATGACACTAGTGGATCCATGTGTCGTCACTGAAGAGAACACACATTTCAATGACACTTGTGGATCCATATGAGGTATGTTAAAAGAACACACATGAAATGACTCTAGTTGTTGTTAGTAAAAAGAACACACATGCAATGACACTGGTGGATCCATAGGTGGATTGTGAAGAGAGCACACATGCAATGACACTGGTGGATTCAATGACACTGGTGGATCCATGTGTGGTATGTGAAAATAATACAGATGCAATGAGTCTAGTTGTTGTTAGTAAAAAGAACACACATGCAATGACACTAGTGGATCCATAGGTGGTCTCTGAAGAGAACACACATTTCAATGTCTCTGGTTGTTGTTAGTAAAAACAACACACACGCAATGACACTGGTGGATCCATGTGTGGTCTCTAAAGAGAACACACATGCAATGACTCTGGTTGTTGTTAGTGAAAAGAGCACACATGCAATGACACTAGTGGATCCATAGGTGGATTGTGAAAAGAACACACATGCAATGACACTAGTGGATCCATATGTGGATTGTGAAAAGAGCACACATGCAATGACTCTGGCTGTTGTTAGTAAAAACGCATGCAATGACATTGGTGGATCCATAGGTGGATTGTGAAAAGAACACACATGCAATGACACTGGTGGATCCATATGTGGTATGTGAAAAGAACACACATGCAATGACACTGGTGGATCCACGTGTGGTCTCTGAAGAGAGCACACTTGCAATGACACTGGTTGTTGTCAGTAAAAAGAGCACACATGCAATGACACTGGCGGATCCATAGGTGGATTGTGAAAATAACACACATGCAATGACACTGGTGGATCCATATGTGGTATGTGAAAAGAAAACACATTCAATGACTCTGGTTGTTGTTAGTAAAAAGAGCACACATGCAATGACACTGGTGGATCCATTGGTGGATTGGGAAGAGACACACTTGCAATGACATTGGTGGATCCATGTGTGGTCTCTGAAGAGAACACACATTTCAATGACTCTGGTTGTTGTTAGTAAAAATAAACACAATGCAATGACACTGGTGGATCCATAGGTGGATTGTGAAAATAACACACATGCAATGACTCTGGTTGTTGTTAGTAAAAAGAAA
>CAJUXJ010000285.1:0-69742 GCA_910589775.1 Avena eriantha
AAAGCTCCGACAGTGGCTGTTGGCACAAAGGAGGTGCCTGTTGTGAAGAGGTAACTTTCATTCACAATTTCCGCCTTTGTACCTTTCTCGAATTCTTTCTGAATAATATGTCCGACATTGCTACATTCTCAGAGCAAAGCCTCTCATCAAGGGTAAGGGAAGGGGATTCCTGCAAAGCCCCTGCGACAGATGAAGCTTACCACAGCTTCCCCTGTCACGGCTCCTTCCTCCTGCCCCTCAACCTTCTGCAACACCGGCGATTACTCCTTCTCCAGTTGTTGCAGAAGATCCGGCTCCTCCAACGGCGCTTGTGATCCTTGGATCGCAACTGACGTCACCGTGGTGCGTCATCTCAAGATAAGGTGAACCCTCTCCGGGTAATGATCCTTCGGCTGAAATCTTTCCGACAACCTCCTCAAATCCCGGACTTTTCCAAGTTGGCTTATCCCGGAAATCTGCAGAGGAGATCCAACCGCTGGCCAGGCAGTCCTGGACAAAAGCCATCTATCCCTCCGAAGAGGAAGCGCAAGAAGCAGAGGACGTCAAGTTCTCTGACCTTCTCGCCCAAGTCCGCCTTCGCGACGAGAGGATCAGGACTAGAGAGCTTCCAACAGCCCCAGTAATTCCTCTTACTCTCGCCGAGAAGGTGGCAGTTGAGGTGAACGCGGGTTTAGAACAAACCTCACCGCGAGCAATATGTAAGTCGGAATTCCAACTCTTGTTTTTTACCTTATTTTAATATCATATCCTCTAGCCCCAAAGCATGAAGTAGGATATAGAAATCCGAGTTTATGCTTTCATTAGGATGCCAAAGAACGAACTAGTGTAGCCCCCAAGGCTCGTGCTGATATTTAGCAAAAAATATTAGCCCGAGTCTTAAGTAGCTTTCTGACTTTGGGTATTCTGACTTACAGAAAGTGTATTCCTATAACCAGGAATTGTTAAAAAATGTCTATGATAAGCGGAGAGAAATCAAAAGTCTCTGGCTTAAAAATGCTAAACTCAAGCTAGCCAAGGATGAAGCCGAAGGTAACATTTCGATATTCAAACCTCGTCTTTTATTTTTCCAATATCGAATTTTTCTAAACTGTTGTTCTTTTGACTTACAGCGTTGGTGAAACAATCCATCGCTATGATTGAAGAGGCCGAGAACCTCAAAACCTTAGTGGTGGAGAACAAGGGACTTCGCCAAGAGCTGGATAAGCTGAAGGCTCATCATGAAAGGAGAATAGCTCAAGTCCTCGAGTCCTCCTCCATGGCCACTGAAGAGCGTGATCTCAAGATTGCCGCTCAAGATAAGGTTATCTCGGACCTCAAAAATGAGGTTGACAGAGAGAAGGATATCTCCCAGGCGCTCCGGGCTGAACTCCAGAGTCTTCGGGAAGAGAAAGCCAAGATTGACGATGTCATTCTTGGTACGTTCCATCTACCTGATTATTCTTTCTTCGACTTTCATCAATGTCGGATTTTCATTGACTTGTTTTGTGTGTAGGTCCTCTGAACTTGACGGACTCCTCCTCGTCCGAACCCCGCACTCACCGGCTTACTCAAGTCGGTGATCTCATTCATGACTATCGCCAGTCCCTTGAGGACATTGGCGAATCTCTTAGGATTCCGGACATGCCAAGCATGTCGGACTTCCAAGTGCGGGAGAAGGCCAAGGAGATGCCGCAGCTTGTTCGGGACTGGAACATGTCCTACGCGCGGACCGCTGCGCAGAACGCTCTCACCATGGTCATGAGCCACCATGGAAACATGGATATATGGCAAGTGACCAGAGGGTACTGCAAAGTAGACGAAGCCGGCCAGGAGCAAGACCTTCAAGCTATCATGCACTCCTGCGCCGGATATGGGTGTCACGTAGCTGATCTGACCAGCTACGAGACGCCCTTCTTCACCCGCGTGGATACTACTCGCCACCTCCTCCAGAAGATGCTGAAGAAGTTTCCGACGATGAACGGACCACCTCGGATCCAGACATCTCGGCACGATATCAAGGCGGAGTAACCAGCGATCCGACAGTTCCTTCATCTCCTCCTGCATCATAGATCAAAAAACTATGTATTATTCTGGAAAGACATGATGCGCTTTGTAAATATTAAGTACTATGACTTTTGCTAGTGCCAAGTCTTTTTATCTATTCAACACTTTTGTCTTAGATTATTTGTGTCCCTGTAATTTTTGCATAAGCACTTGGAATTTTCCGCCTCTACTTATCGTTTATCTGGCTTTCCGCCTCGTCCCTTTCGTGAGCCGGCTAAACCTTCAGCCGGAAACTTTGCCGAGCAACGGAGCTCAATTGCTAAACCAGTTTAAACTCGGAAACAAAGCCGGCTTCCAGTACCAACAATTCACTACTCGGAAGATACCCGCATCCAGCAATCAGAAAAATAACCCAAGTAAAGACTAGAGTTTTTTAGAGTTATACCCGAAGGTAGCAGTTTTAGAATCGGAAATCTAAACCAGAACGAACATGAGCATAAAGTACTTTCAAGCATTCTGGGATTTTCGACTATGACATGAACTTTAGGAAATAAGATGGTAAAAACTTCTCAGGAAAACTTTGAGGTAACCAAAACTTTTATTTCTCATAGAGCATGTATAATTACAAAGAAAGATAAAACTAAGAATAAAAGGGACGTAGCTGAGCAATATTCCATGGTCTGTCTAATTCTTCCGGATTTGCACTGCCTCCAGCTCTCTTTCTTTTCTTAGTAGCAGGTATTTCTTTGGCTGGCCTCATGTTAGTTAAGTAGTACGACCCATTGTGCAATACTCGACTAACCAAAAAGGGCCCTTCCCATATTGGGGAAAGTTTGTGCTTTCTTTGTTGCACAAGCCAGAGAACCAAATCACCTTTATTGAAAGATCTAGTTCGGACTCTCTGGCTATGATACTTGCGTAACTTCTGCTGATAGGCTGTAGATCTCATTTCAGCAACGACGCGAACTTCTTCGACAAAGTCGAGATCATTTTGTCGAGAAATCTCAGCATCTTCTTCAATATACGCGGCCACTCTAGGAGAAGTATGAATCAAATCACTAGGAAGAACTGCTTTCTGCGCCATAGACCAAGAAGAAAGGTGTATATCCTGTTGACCTGTTCGGAGTTGTTCGCAAACTCCAAATTACAGAGGGTAGTTCCTCTGCCCAAGCCCCCGCAACACGTTTCAGTGGTGCTTCGAGTCTTGGTTTCAAGCCTTGTAGATTTAAACCATTTGCTCTTTCGACTTGTCCGTTAGCCTGTGGATGGGCGACTGACGCAATGTCAAGCCGGATATTTTTCTCGTCGCAGAATTCAACCAACTGTCCCATTGAAAAGTTACTCCCATTGTCCGTGATAATGCTATGCGGATAACCATACCGGATCATAACATTCTCGACAAATCTTTTGGCTGTTGCTCCATCACACTAGTGACAGGTTTAGCCTCAATCTATTTCGTGAATTTATCCACCATCACTAAGAGGTGAGTAAATCCACTTGGAGCTCGTTTAAAAGGTCCTACCATATCAAGCCCCCAGACCACAAAAGGCCATGTTATAGGTATTGTTCGCAGTTGATCAGCCGGAACATGAGCTTGTTTGGCGTACTTTTGGCAGCCTTTGCATGTCTTGACTAATCGTTCGGCATCTGCCTGAGCTGTAAGCCAGAAAAAACCATGTCGAAAGCTTTTGCCACTAAAGATTTGGCTGCAGCGTGGTGACCACACTCGCCTTCGTGGATTTCTCTTAAGATTTCCACTCCTTCTTCTGGAGATACACAGCGCTGAAAAACCCCAGAAACACTCCGTTTATGGAGCTCACCTTTAACGATAGTATAGGCTTTTGCTCGTCGGATAATCTGCCGGCTCAGCACCTCGTCTTTGGGTAATTTGCCATCTACCAAGTAATCAAGGTAGGGTTGCGTCCAACTGGGAATTACAAGCCAGAACTGCTATTAAAGGTGAGTCGGATTTGGTCGGATAGTCCTCATCTACTCGTTTTATCGAGGGAACTTTGAGGTGCTCTAAAAATGCGCCATCCGGAACCTCTTTCCGTGCAGAACCTATTCGAGATAGTGCATCTACTTCCTCGTTTTCTGCTCGAGGGATGTGTTGAACTTCAAAACCCCTCGAACGATTTAGATAGATCATCCACGACAGCTTTATATGCTGCCATCTACCTATTTGCATTACAAATATCCGACACTTGCTGAGCAACAAGATCCAAATCTCCATAACACATCAAACGTCGGATGCCAATATCCTTAGCAATCCGGATTCCATGCAGCAGTGCTTCATACTCGGCAATGGTGTTTGTCGCTGTGAAGTGGATCTGCAGCACATATAAAAGTTTATCTCCTTGGGGTGATTTGAGCACCACGCCAGCCCCCGAGCCCCCCCTAGCCTTGGATCCATCAAAAAAGAGGGTCCAATATTCCGACTCCGGGAGGACCATGTTCTCCTTGGTCTCTGTCCAATCAGCGACAAAGTCGGCAAGGATCTGGGATTTGATTGATGTCCGGGGTTTGTACTCAATATCGAAAGCTGCAAGCTCTATGCCCCATTTGGCGACGCGTCCTGTAGCATCGCTGTTATTGATTATATCTCTCATGGGAGCTTTGCTCACCACGGTAATTGGGTGCTCCTGAAAATAGTGTTGTAACTACGAGATGCCAGAAAAACACGGTAAGCCAACTTTTGATAGTGCGGATATCGCTGTTTTGATTCTGTTAGGACCTCCCTGACAAAGTACGTCGGACGCTGCACCAGGTGCTCCTGATTTTATTCTGGTCTCTCTACCACCATAACTATACTGACAACCCTATTTGTCGCAGCAATGTAAAGCAACATTGGTTCCTGAGGTGCCGGTGCTGCAAGGATAGGAGCAGATGAGAGTACTTTCTTCAGGTCTTGTAGTGCAGCTTCGGCTTCGTCAGTCCAGAAAAAATCCTTGGTTTTCTTCAGGAGTTTGTATAATGGTGCGGCTCTTTCACCAAGCCGGCTTACAATCGACTGACCGCGGCGATGCAACCAGTTAATCTTTGTACATCCTTCAGGCGAGTTGGCCTGGAAATATTGAGAATGGCCTTGATCTTGTCACGGTTCACCTCTATGCCTCGTTGAGACACAATAAAACCTAACAATTTTCCGGCTGGTATTCCAAAGAAGCATTTCTTCGGGTTAAGCATGATGTTGTATTCGTAAATTGGCGAACGTCTCCTCTAAGTCGGAAACCAATGTTTCCTTCTTTTTGGACATGACCGCGATATCGTCCACATATGCATGTACATTGCGCCCGAGTTGATCATGGAGGCAACGCTGCATCGTGCGCTGGTACGTAGCTCCTGCGTTCTTCAGCCCAGAGGGCATCGTAACATAACAGAAGGTTCCAAAAGGGGTTATGAATGAAGTCTTGATTTTGTCAGATTCCTTCATCCGGATTTGGTGATAACCGGAATATGCGTCGAGAAAACAGAGGAGTTCCGAGCCTGCCATAGAATCGATAACTTGATCAATTCTAGGCAGAGCGAACGGATCTTTTGGACAAGCCTTGTTCAAGGCAGTATAATCAACACGCATCCTTAAATCAGTAGTGTCCTTTTTAGGGACCATTACAGGGTTGGCCGACCATTCAGTATGGATGACCTCTTCTATGAATCCGGCTAACTCGAGCCGCGCTAGTTCCTTAGCTATTGCCTTACGCTTTTCATCACCAAACCGTCGTAAGGACTGTTTGACGGGTTTAGCGTTTGGGTTTACATTTAGAGAGTGCTCGGCAAGTTCCCTAGGTACTCCGGTCATGTCAGATGGCTGCCATGCGAAGATATCTTGATTTGCTCGGAGGAACTTGACGAGCGTGCCTTCCTATGCGCTACTTAGGCCTGCGCCTATCTGGGTCACCTTGGAGGGGTCATCATCCTTCAATGGCGTCGTCTTTGTCTCTTATGATGCCTTGAACTCCGGATTTGGTTTTGACACCTCCTTCTTCGTCGCGGGCATCTCGGACGGATCTATGCTCTTCTTGATCTCCTGGTACTCCTGGGCGTGCAGCACGGCTTCAGCAAAGGCGGCATTTCCATCCTCGCACTCTCGCGCTTTCTTCGGGTCACCCCTGATGGTGATCACGCCGTTGGGACCTGGAATTTTCATCATATTGTAACTGTAACATGGACGAGCCATAAAAGCCCAGTAAGCCGGACGTCCGAATATAGCGTGGTATGCGCTCTTGAATGGGACCACTTCGAAGGAAAGTGCCTCCGTTCGATAATTTTTTGGTGTTCCAAAAGTAACATCCAAAGTGATTTCTCCCAGGGAATTAACTTGTCTTCCTGGTACAACCCCGTGAAAAATCACAGAGCTATGGTTAAGCTGTGTTTCCGAGATCTTCTTCCGGCGTAGCATTTCTACATAGAGAATATTGATGCTACTACCGCCGTCCATGAGGGTCTTGGAGAAACCATAACCGTCAATAAGTGGATTGACGAATAAGGCGTATTTTCCTTGCCTATGCAACTTAGGCGGATGATCAGTGCGGTCAAATGTGATTGCCACCTCCGACCAGTCCAAATACTGAGGGACAGCCGGAACTATTGCATTAAGCTCGTGGAGAACTGCATTCTTGACCTTTGCTGGTTGAGATCCGAGGAAGGTGACGTAAGTGTCCTTCTTGGTAGGAAACGTTTTCTTCCCTTCCGACTTGGGATTTGAAGCGTCGGCTTCCTCCATGTCGGAATCTTCCTTGGTCTCTTTTTCTTTTTCGGGATTTTTCTTTCCCTTCTTCTGCTTAGCTTTGTAGCCCGCGGTATCATCTCTCTTGATGTCATCGTTAAAACGACATTCAGCATTGGTGTGGGACGAGCCCCCATTGGCGTCTAAGTGATGCACACATGGGTTATTGGCAATGTCGGCCCAAGTGTAGGTTTTGCCTGGTTGTTGCTCTCCTCTTCCTTGGACCCTTCATGTCCCACGACCACGCCCGTGGCCTCCACCACGTCCTTCTCGTCCTCCAGTCCCGGAAACAGTAGTGACTACTACTGTCTCCGCGTTGGGTTTTTCTTCCGAGGTGTTTTTGCATTTCTGAGCCTGTTGCTTTGTCTTTGCTGACTGTGGTACAGCCAGGACGTTAAGTAATCCCTCTGCATCGTCGTCAGCATTTGCATACTTGCTCGCTGTTTCTATCATCTCTCCCAGATCAGTAACCTTGTCACACTTCAAGCGATGGCGCAGTAATCCAATTGGGAGGCCTGAAATAAAAGCTTCAATCGCAGTTTGGTCATTTACTCCCTGGCAGGAGTTCTTGGTGTCAATCCATCGTCCGAGATAATCTCGGCAGGTTTCTCTGGCTTTCTGGGTGCAACGCTGTAGGTCTCCAACCGTATAGGGCCTCCGATATGTGCCTTCGAAATTCCGAAAGAACGCACTTTGTAAGTCATACCAGTTGTGGATGGTGTTTGCCGGAAGTTCATTGAGCCATGATCGCGCCGTCTTCCGTAACATAAGTGGGAGATATCGGGTTGCGACTAGGCTGTTTCCGCCTTTAGCGATGCAGCAAGCTTGGAAGAAGTCCTGTAACCAGGTGTCTGGCCGAGCAATGCCGTCATAGGCTTGAATATGTCTTGAGATAGCAAATCCTTCCAGGAATTTTGTAGCTCTGATGCGTGGTCTAAAGCATTTTGTGCCCACGTACACGTCATCGTTTTCGTAGCGCCGAGCCTCTATGTTGGAGTTGATCATGTGCCTTGCGTCGTTCGGGGATAGGGATTGTCCGAATATCGGCTGTGGCTGCGGTGCCTTGGAGCCAGACTTCGGCTTCTGCCGCCACCCTCCTCCGCCATGTCGTCCTCCTTGACCTCCTTGGGGGCCGTTGTGATAACTGTGCTGTGGAGAGGGTGGTGCAGCTGGGTTGTTTTCGGCTGATCGCCGGCCTCCGTCCGGAGTGTCATTATTCCGGTTCCGGGGAGGTTCTTGACTGTGACGAGCCCCCTGCCGGCTTGTACCAGCATGGTTTCCGTCGTTCCTTCGTCCGTCATTCCCACCATGGTAAGGTTCAGCCGGACGGTTTTCATGCCTAGGAGGTGGCATTTTCTGACGATCCTCCTCCCGACGTTTTTCTTTATCTTCTCCCTTTTGGGGAGGATTCCCCGGATTGAGTGCAGCGATTGCGTCTTTCTCGGCTACTGGAGCGACGTTGCTCTAGTTATGTGTAGCCCTGCGATGCTGCCCCGTCGATCCGGTTCTTGAATAATTGTCTTCCCTGCGTTCGGGGTTATCATACTGCGCCCGAACATAATGGGATCTTACGCCAGCCCATGCCGGATCTGTGCGACATTGGTCGGAATCCGAGACCAGCTTTTGGCTTCCCGACAGGGCAACCTTTTGCTGCTCCAGTCCCTTGTTGAGTAGCTTGATACCCAAACGTATCTCTTCTGGTCCTGGATTAGCTGATAGAATTTCGCGAGCTGCCACAGTATTTTGCACTGGTGTTGGGTAAACCCAATCTCCATTGCTGTCCTTCCGTGGCTTTCCCATCTCATCTCCAAAAAGGATGGCACGGACACGTGGGAATTGGTTGTAATATACGTGACGCTTCCGTGTCTTCTGATGCAGACGGGACATGTACTCCTTGTTTGACATGCGCTTCTTCTCCACCTCGATGTTTTTGGCTTCATCAAGGAGTTGTTGACGACGCGCTTCTAGGGCTTGGGCCCTTTCGTCCAGCTCATCTGCGGTAAGTTCTGCAGCTGTAGGGATAGGTGTGGTTAATGCGGCATCGATGAGCTTACGCGCACCGTCAGTGATCACGTTCCCATCCACCGATGCTTCTTTTTTCGGCTCGTTTGGGATAAGTGCTCCATCCGAGTCTTCCTCATATTCCTCGACGATCACTTCCTCTGTCAGAGGCTCTTTTGCCGGGGTCTTGTTCTTCTTGTTCTTCTTCTTTGCCCTCTTGGCAGCGCCGGTAGCAAAGACGGCTTTGGGTCCGTTTCCCGGAGTCAAGCTCTGAGCGGTACTTTCGGACATCTGGAGTTCGGGATTGTCTCCGACCTCCATATCATCCTGCGGTTTGGGAGAGTGTTCCCCGGATCCTTCGTCCATGGCTTCTCCGTCTTCTACAGTTTTGGAGTTGTATTCCTCGTCATATTCCGCGGAGAACTTTCGGAAATCTGCCGACGTCATGGACTCATCCGAGGATACGGGAACGTCGACGTTTGTTCCAATTGCCTCCAGCACCGAGTCGGTGTTTTCTCCAGCATCGGCAGAGCCGGATCTGGATCCAACGTATCCAATGAAGTGCGATGCGTGCTTCTTGAGGAAAGGCATGTCTGTCCCGGCATCGTCAGAGCCGGAATCAGTGCCATTGATATGCTCCTCCTGGATTTGGACTTCCACGGGTGGGTCGATCTGGGATCCGGCTTCTCCAGGGAGATCCACTCCAGATTCGACTTGGTCCGCGAGGTTTTCTTTAGGCTCGGATTTCTCCACTATCTCCGCAACTGGTGCGGGCTGGGTGGGATTAGGGTTTTCTGAGATCCAAAACTCCGCCACCTCCGCGGACAAAGGGGACCCAGAAGTTTCTTGTGCCTCTATCATCACCGCTGGGGTGGGTTGGGCAGGTTCAGCGAAACCGATGTAAACATCGATCTCGCCAAAAGACATGATTGTATAAGCAGTCATGGCCTCCTTAGCCGGAATCCAAGTCTCCTCGAGAATGATGAGAAGGACGTCGCTGGCGTAGAGGATGCGACCGACGGCGATGGTCTCGCCGATTCCGATTCTTGCAGATTCCGTTCGGAACGTAGATCCTAAGCTCACTTGCCCCACGGTGGGCGCCAACTATCGTCGGATTGATGACAAGTACGCCATGAGGGGGTCCTCGAGGCGTGCGGTAGAGAGGGGTGTGAGGCGTACGGTGTTCCGAGACAGTGAGCACACAAGTTTACCCAGGTTCGAATCCGCCGGCTTTGGACGGACCCTACTCCTGCTATCAATCTAGTAATACGGCAAAGCCGGAATATGGGTTACAAGGGTTTCTCCTGTGCGAGTTGAGATTGTAGACTATTGGTCGTCTCTAGTTTTATTGCCCTAAAGGCTCTCCCTAGGACGGCTTATATAGATATCCGGCCTAGGGTTTACAGGAGAGATCAATCTGGCTACGACTAAGAGTTGATTATAGAGTACATCTTGAACTACAAGTACCATTATGGGCCTAAGTCGGTAATTCTTCTGGGCCTTCCCGTAGCCGGATGGGACTCCGTCTTCTCTCTCTAACTAGGCCGCCCGTGAAGCAAAGCTCTAACCCGAAGTGGGCCACCCTGGTCAGTGAGGAACGTTGAGGATACCCGGAAAGTATATCCCCAACAATTACATTTGTGTTCTTTTCACAAATCACATATGGACCCACTAGAGTCATTGCTTGTGTGTTCTTACACTAAAACCAGCACTACAGTCATTGCATGTGTGTTCTTTTCACAAACCACATATGGATCCACCAGTGTTCACTACATGTGTGTTCTTTCCACAAACCACTTATGGATCCACCAGTGTTCATTGCATGTGTGTTCTTTTCCACAAACCACATATGGATCACCTAGTGGTCATTGCATGTGTGTTCTTTTCACAAACCACATATGGACCCACTAGAGTCATTACATGTGTGTTCTTATACTAAAACTAGCACTAGAGTCATTGCATGTGTGTTCTTTCCGCAAACCACACATGGATCAACCAGTGTCATTGCATGTGTGTTCTTTCCAGAAACCACATATGGAACCACCAGTGTTCATTGCATGTGTGTTCTTTTCCACAAACCACATATGGATCCACTAGAGTCATTGCATGTGTGTTCTTATACCAAAACCAGCACTAGACACATTGCATGTGCGTTCTTTTCCACAAACCACATATGGATCCATTAGAGTCATTCCATGTGTGTTCTTTCCACAAACCACACATGGATCAACCAGTGTCATTGCATGTGTGTTCTTTCCACAAACCACATATGGATCAACCAGTGGTCATTGTATGTGTGTTCTTTTCACAAACCACAAATGGACCCACTAGAGTCATTGCATGTGTGTTCTTTCCACAAACCACACATGGATCCACCAATGTCATTGCATGTGTGTTCCTCACATGAACCACATATGGACCCACCAGTGTCATTGCATGTGTGTTCTTTCCACAAACCACATATGGATCAACCAATGGCATTGCATGTGTGTTCTTTTCACAAACCACAAATGGATCAACCAGTGTTCACTACATGTGTGTTCTTTTCACAAACCACTTATGGATCAACCAGTGGCCATTGCATATGTGTTATTTTCACAAACTACATATGGACCCACTAGAGTCATTGCATGTGTGTTCTTTTCACAAACTACATATGGACCCACTAGAATCATTGCATGTGTGTTCTTATACTAAAACCAGCACTAGACTCATTGCATGTGTGTTCTTTTCACAAACCACACATGGATCCACCAGTGTCATTGTATGTGTGTTCTTTCCACAAACCACACATGGATCCACCAATGTCATTGCATTTGTGTTCCTCACATGAACCACATATGGACCTACTAGAGTCATTGCATGTGTGTTCTTTCCACAAACCACACATGGATCAACCAGTGTCATTGCATGTGTGTTCTTTCCACAAACCACGTATGGATCAACCAATGGCATTGCATGTGTGTTCTTTTCACAAACCACAAATGGATCAACCAGTGTTCACTACATGTGTGTTCTTTCCACAAACCACTTATGGATCAACCAGTGGCCATTGCATGTGTGTTATTTTCACAAACTACATATGGATCCCCTAGAGTCATTGCATGTGTGTTCTTTTCACAAAATACATATGGACCCACTAGAGTCATTGCATGTGTGTTCTTATACTAAAACCAGCACTAGACTCATTGCATGTGTGTTCTTTTCACAAACCACACATGGTTCCACCAGTGTCATTGTATGTGTGTTCTTTCCACAAACCACACATGGATCAACCAGTGGTCATTGCATGTGTGTTCTTTTCCACAAACCACATATGGATCCATTAGAGTCATTGCATGTGTGTTCTATCCACAAACCACACATGGATTAACCAATGGCATTGCATGTGTGTTCTTTCCACAATCTACATATGGATCAACCAGTGGCATTGCATGTGTGTTCTTTTCACAAATCACATATGGACCCACTAGAGTCATTGCTTGTGTGTTCTTATACTAAAACCAGCACTAGTCATTGCATGTGTGTTGTTTTCATAAACCACATATGGATCCACCAGTGTTCATTGCATGTGTGTTCTTTTCCACAAACCACATATGGATCAACTAGTGGTCATTGCATGTGTGTTCTTTTCAAAAACCACATATGGACCCGCTAGAGTCATTGCATGTGCGTTCTTATACTAAAACTAGCACTAGAGTCATGGCATGTGTGTTCTTTCCACAAACCACACATGGATCAACTAGTGTCATTGCATGTGTGTTCTTTCGAGAAACCACATATGGATCCACCAGTGTTCATTGCATGCGTGTTCTTTTCCACAAACCACATATGGATCCACTAGAGTCATCGCATGTGTGTTCTTTCCACAAACCACACATGGATCCACCAATGGCATTGGATGTGTGTTCCGGACATGAACCACATATGGACCCACTAGAGTCATTGCATGTGTGTTCTTTCCACAAACCACATATGGATCCACTAGAGTCATTGCATGCGTTTTGTTTTCACAAACCACATATGGATGAACCAATGGCATTGCATGTGTGTTCTTTCCACAAACCACACATGGATCAACCAGTGTCATTGCATGTGTGTTCTTTTCCACAAACCAAATATGTATCCTCTAGAGTCATTGCATGTGTGTTCTTTCCACCAACCACATATGGATCAACCAATGTTCATTGCATATGTGTTCTTTTCCACAAACCACATATGGATCCACTAGAGTCATTGCATGTGTGTTATTATACTAAAACCAGCACTAGACTCATTGCATGTGTGTTCTTGTCACAAACCACATATGGATCCACCAGTGTCATTGCATGTGTGTTCTTTCCACAAACCAGACATGGATCAACCAGTGTCATTATATCTGTGTTCTTTCCACAAACCACATATGGATCAACCAATGGCATTGCATGTGTCTTCTTTTCACAAACCACACATGGATCAACTAGTGTTCACTGCATGTATGTTCTTTCCACAAACCACTTATGGATCAACAAGTGGTCATTGCATGTGTGTTCTTTTCCACAAACCACATATGGATCCACTAGAGTCATTGCATGTGTGTTCTTTTCACAAACCACATATGGATCCACCAGTGTCATTGCATGTGTGTTCTTTCCACAAACCACACATGGATCAACCAGTGTCATTATATGTCTGTTCTTTCCACAAACCACATATGGATCAACCAATAGCATTGCATGTGTGTTCTTTTCACAAACCACACATGGATCAACTAGTGTTCACTACATGTGTGTTCTTTCCACAAACCACTTATGGATCAACCAGTGGTTATTGCATGTGTGTTCTTTTCCACAAACCACATATGGATCCACTAGAGTCATTACATGTGTGTTCTTTCCACAAACCACACATGGATCCACCAATGGCTTTGCATGTGCGTTCCTGACATGAACCACATATGGACCCACTAGAGTCATTGCATGTGTGTTCTTTCCACAAACCACATATGCATCCACTAGAGTCATTGCATGCATGTTCTTTTCACAAACCACATATGGATGAACCAATGGCATTGCATGTGTGTTCTTTCCACAAACCACACATGGATCAACCAGTGTCATTGCATGTTTGTTCTTCCACAAACCACATATGGATCAACCATTGGTCATTGCATGTGTGTTCTTTCCACAAACCACTTATGGGTCCACCAGTGTTCATTGCATGTGTGTTCTTTTCCACAAACCACATATGGATCCACCAATGTCATTGCATGTGTGTTCTTTTCACAAACTACATATGGACCCACTAGAGTCATTGCATTTGTGCTCTTATACTAAAACCAGCACTAGAGTCATTGCATGTGTGTTCTTTCCATAAACCACACATGGATCAACCAGTGTCATTGCATGTGTGTTCTTTGCAAAAACCTCACATGGATCAACTAGTGTCATTGCATGTGTGTTCTTTCCACAAACCACATATGGATCAACTAGTGGTCATTGCATGTGTTTTCTTCTCCACAAACCATATATGGAACCATTAGAGTCATTGCATGTGTGTTCTTTCCACAAACCACACATGGATCAACCAATGTCATTGCATGTGTGTTCTTTTCACAAACCATATATGGATCCACCAGTGTTCATTGCATGTGTGTTCTTTTCCACAAACCACATATGGATCCACTAGAGTCATTGCATGTGTGTTCTTATACTAAAACCAGCACTAGACTCATTGCATGTGTGTTCTTTTCCACAAAACACATATGGACCAACCAGTGGCATTGCATGTGTGTTCTTTCCACAAAACACATATGGATCAACCAGTGTCATTGCATGTGTGTTCTTTTCCACAAACCAGATATGGATCAACCAGTGGTCATTGTATGTGTGTTCTTTTCACAAACTACATATGGAGTCATTGCATTTGTATTCTTTCCACAAACCACACATGGATCCACCAATGGCATTGCATGTGTGTTCCTGACATGAACCACATATGGACCCACTAGAGTCATTGCATGTGTGTTCTTTCCACAAACCACACATGGATTAACCAGTGTCATTGCATGTGTGTTCTTTCCACAAACCACATATGGATCAACCAATGGCATTGCATGTGTGTTCTTTTCACAAACCACAAATAGATCAACCAGTGTTAACTGCATGTGTGTTCTTTCCACAAACCACTTATGGATCAACCAGTGGTCATTGCATGTGTGTTCTTTTCCACAAACCACATGTGGATCCACTACAGTCATTGCATGTGTGTTCTTTTCACAAACCACATATGGACTGACTAGAGTCATTGCATGTGTGTTCTTATTCTAAAACCAGCACTACACTCATTGCATGTGTGTTCTTTTGACAAACCACACATGGATCCACTAGTGTCATTGCATGTGTGTTCTTTCCACAATCCACACATGGATGAACCAGTGGTCATTGCATGTGTGTTCTTTTCCACGAACCACATGTGGATGCATTAGAGTCATTGCATGTGTGTTCTTTCCACAAACCACACATGGATTAACCATTGGCATTGCATGTGTGTTCTTTCCACAAACCACATATGGATCAACAAGTGGCATTGCATGTGTGTTCTTTTCTCAAATCACAAATGGACCTAGTAGAGTCATTGCTTGTGTGTTCTTATACTAAAACCAGCACTAGAGTCATTGCATGTGTGTTGTTTTCATAAAGCACATATGGATCCACCAGTGTTCACTGCATGTGTGTGTTGGAGATATGCCCAAGAGGCAATAATAAAAGTGGTTATTATTATATCTATATGTTTATGATAAATGTTTACATCCCATGCTATAATTGTATTAACCGGAAACATTAATACTTGTGTGTTTTATAAACATAAGAGAGTCCCTAGTAAGCCTCTTGTTGAACTAGCTTGTTGATTAATTGATGATCATGGTTTCCTGATCATGGACATTAGGATGTGATTAATAACAAGGTTATATCATTAGGAGAATGATGTGATGGACACACACCCATAGTAAGCGTAGCATAAGATCAAGTCATTAAGTTTGTATTGCTGTAAGCTTTCAAATACATAGTAACCTAATCCTTCGACCATGAGGTTATGTTAATCACCATCACCGGATGGATACTTTGATGACATCAAACACCGCTTCGTGACTGGGTGGTCATAAAGGTGTCATTGGGTATTCTGAAAGTATGTGTTGAAGCGCATGGACCAAGATTGGGATTTGTCCATCCATATGACGGATAGATATGCTCTGGGCCCTCTCGGTGGAATGTCATCTAGTTAGCTTGCAAGCATGTGACTGGGTCACAAGGGATGACATATCACATAACGAGTAAAGAGTACTTATCAGTAACGAGGTAGAACTAGGTATGGAGATGCCGACGATCAAACCTCGGATAAGTATAGTATTGCATGACAAAGGGAATTGGTTTCATATGTAAATGGTTCAATCGATCACGAAGTCATCGTTTAGTATGTGGGAGCCATTATGGATCTCCAGGTCCCGCTGATGGTTATTGATAGGAGATGTGTCTCTATCATGTCTACATATTCACGAACTGTAGGGTGACACACTTAAGGTTCGAAGTTGTTTTAAGTAGATATGGAATGTGCGTTGGAGACCGAATGTTGTTCGGAGTCTCGGAATGGATCCGGGACATCACGAGGAGATCCGGAATTGTCCGGAGAATAAGATTCATATATTGGGGATCATTTTCTAAGTTAGGAAATGTTCCGGAGTGTTTGTATGGAGATTCTAGAAGGTTTCGGAATGTTCTGGAAGGTTCTAGAGGATTTCTTGGAGTTTGCTTGAAAACCAAGAAAGGGTCAAAGGAAACCTAGTGGGGCAAGACACGGATTCGTGGGGGAGGAGGACTCCTCCCCCTTCCCACCGCCGGCCATAGGAGGGGAGTCCTACTAGGACTCCCCCTCCCCAGGCGCGCCTCCCCCCTTAAATAGAAGGGCAGGGGCGCCCCCTCCAAGCTCTCTCCCACAACTCCCAATCTCTGCCGCCTCTCTCCTCCACCTTTCTTCTGCACAGGCATAGGCGAAGCCCTGCAGAATTCTCTACTCCACCACCACCACCACACCGTCGTGCTGCTGGGATTCCGTGGAGAAGATCTACTACCTCCGCTGCTCGTTGGAACGGGGAGAGGAAGGTCTGCTTCGACTCCGCACGTGTGACCGACTACGGAAGCGCTGCCCGAACGCGGCGCCAGAAGGATCGTCCACTTGACCGACTGCGGAAGCGCTGCCGGAACGCGACGCCAGAAGGATCATCCACACGATCTTGTGATCGGCAAGTGATCGACTACATCAACCACGAGATCTAATCTCGTTAACACTTTCGGATCTACGAGGGTTAGTTCCTATCTATCTCGTTGCTCATGTCTAATAGATTAGATCTTGGCTTTTATCTAGATTAGATCTGGATTTTGTTCGTTCTTGTGGTAGAATTTTTTTGTTTTCCATGCTACGAACCCATCAGTGGTATGAGAGCCGTATCTATGCGTAGATCTGTTGCACGAGTAGAACACAATGTTTTGGTGGGAGTTGATGCTTTTGTTGTCGGTGTCTTAGCGTGTACTTTGCATCTTGCGGCATGGTGGGATGAAGCGGCTCGGGGTAACATTACATGTCATCGCACATGAGACTTGCTCCACGCTTGACGTGCAACTTGCTTTGCACAAGTGGCTTTGCGGGTGTCTGTATCTCCCACCATAGTTAAGATTCAATTTACAATGAGCATCTGACAACACTTGTATCAACGTTGTGGTTCATGTTCGTAGGTAAGATCCGTTCTTATTCGAAAGCCCCAAACCACGTAAAACATGCAAAAAAAATTGGAGGCGTCTAACTCATTTTTGCAGGGGTTTTGTGATGTGATATGGCCATTATGTGATTGTGATTATATTTGATGTATGCAATGATCCTTATTGTAATATGGCAACCGGCAGGAGCCTAATGGTTGTCTTTAAATTTTTTTTAAGACCTGCGTGTCTATTCATCATGTAATTAGCTTTATTCCAAGTAGTTGTAATAGTTGTTGGTGGTGATGGACAACCATGAAGCGGCGCCACGGACCTTGACGCCACGCTGGTGATGATGGAGATCTTGTCCATGCTTTGGAGATGGAGATCAAAGGCACAAGAAGAAAGGCCATATCATATCACATATTATGAATTGCCTGTGATGTTAATCCTTTATGCATCTTGTATTGCTTAGATCGCGACGGTAGCATTATAAGATGATCCCTCTCACTAAATATCAAGTAATAAAGTGTTCGTCCTTAGTTGGCACCGTTGCTAAGACTCGTCGTTTCGAAGCATCTCGTGATGATCGGGTGTGATAGACTCTACGTGTGCATACAACGGGTGCAAGCCAGATTTGCACATGCAGAAACTAAGGTTAACCTTGACGAGCCTAGCATGTACAGACATGGTCTCGGAACACAGAATACCAAAAGGTAAAGCATGAGTCATATGGATGATATGATGAACATGTTGATTGTTCGCCTTTAAAGCTACATCATCTCACGTGATGATCGGACTTGGTATAGTGGATTTGGTTCATGTAATCACTAAAACAACTTGAGGGATGTTGTTTTGAGTGGGAGTTCATTTGTAATTTGGATTAGTCGAACTCAATTTATCATAAACACAATCAAAGTGAATTTGCATAATTTGTTGTAGTCATTGGCATCCGTTCACCACCTTACGCTTAGTTATAGTTGAGATAGTGGAACTATAGAAATTCTGGATATTTACTTTACGAACTGGTATCGGATTGTCTTGAATGTCAATTTAAAGTTTATAAGTCCTATTGCAAGCTTTCAGCAAACTCTATTTACTCCATGAAGTTTAATAAATAGTATTAAATCAAGAGTAACAATTCCAGTGTTAGTATCTAATGTATCATGTTTGCCTCCATGATTCTTGATACTCAAAAGATTGTTTTTTAATATCAAGTTTATCTAAGAGCTGAAAGCAATGTTTCAGAAACCATCATATGTGAAAGGTATTGCGATATCTAAAACAATGTGTTGCTTACAACATGATAGAGTATACGTCCTCATATTTGATGAGAATTTGTGAAGGTTGGAGACGCTAGTCGTCCTAATCCTCCAAAAGGTTTTGAAAAAGAAACATTATACTCGCAATTCACCTTTATAAGCTATAGCAGCTTGATCATGAAAGTTGTCATGATAAGGATGAATAGAAGATGTAAGTAAAATGTTTACTACACTAAAAGATTACTAAAGAATGGATTTTTGAAAGAACACCAAACATTTGATGAAGGTGATCCACTTCAAAGTGCAAGTCCAAAGGTATTGGTATTTGACTATACACACTTTGTACTATGTGTTATGTGAATGACATCACTATTGATGTTGATAGATTCTTTTAAAAGAAAAGGAATTGCTGAAAGAGAATCTACAAAATATTTGGCAGAAAATAAAAGGTTGGAGATGTCCAACTTAGGCATATAGAAGATATACATGTTATGGTTGTATTCCTTGCTTGTAAAAAACAATGTGGTTCTCCGGTATTGGATACCGAATTGGTTGGTATGAAGTGTCATACAGGACAACACAATTCATGAACTGCAATGGCCTAAGTAACTAGCAAGAGAATATGTGATGATGTTCATCGAAAACAAATAAAGGGTTGTTGTATTGCTCGTTAACTTCAAAGCTTGCCTTCAAGATTTGTTTCAATAATTGTTATTTTTGATCAGGTATTATGATGACAAAAAGTTGTTCAAATAATTACCGTATTCCATAATAAATGGATGATATACAAGTCTGGTAGGAGAAATGAAGACCATAAAACTAATGCTAAAATGTCGCAATACGAATGATTGAAAGATCACTTGCAAAGTGACATCGCCGTTTAAATTATATTGAAAGGATATATGAAGAAACTCCATGTTGATGTATTTTTGGAGTCTTTGATTTAGATCAAATGACGCTTGTGATACTTTCCTGGAGATAATTAAAACTCCGTTCGTAGGACAAAAAGAGGAACGGACGACTAACTGATTGGAATTTGTACATATTGATGTATATAGTCCATTATGTGTAGTCGTGGGCGATGGATTTCAACTTCATATGCTTTCTCCGAAGATTTGAGTGAGTATATGTATATACTTACTCAATAAGGAAGAAATATGAAACATTTGAAAAATGTTCAAAGACTTTCAAGATGAAGTGGAAAATCATTGTAACAAGAAAATAAAAGAGTTTATGATTGGATCATAAAGAAAGATGTTTAAGTTACAATTTTAGCAAAACACATAAGATTTGAGGAATCGTTCCATGGATTTGCATTTCCCAAAACACCATAGGAGTATGGAGTGTTCAAGATATGAAATGAAACCTTGTTTGACATGGTAAGATCAAAGGTGTCATTTATAAAACTGCCATTATATTTTAAAGATTAAAGCTTTAGTGACTACCGCTTTTACACTGAAAAGAGCTCCATCGTGATCTGTTGAAATGACACCATATAAGTCATGGTTTGGGATAAAACCCGAATTGTCTTTTCTTAAATTTTGGTATGTTATGCATAAGTAAAATGTTTACAACCAAAGTCGGATAAGCACGTCTTTGTAGGTTATCCCAAAAAATTTGTTGGGAATTTCTCCATAACGCCGAGGACAAAAGAGAGTTTGTCGCTTGGAACGTCAAGTTTCTTAAGAAGGAATTTTTCGTGAAAAGTTAAGTGGGAGGAAAATAGAACTTTGATAAGGTTGTTGAACCTTAGGTATATGTGCTAAGTAGCGCAGCGCCGGAAAGTTTCCCGGTGACGGCCACAATGCTCATGGCTCTCGTGATTACAAAAGGTGTGACCTCGGAGATTAGAGTTCCTATAGAACCGTGTGGGTCGGTAAGAATCAAATAGTAAGATTTGATAAGCAAGTCATTATTGTTTTGACAATGATGAACCGACTACATGCAAAGAAGCGATGATGGGCCCTGACTCCATAAAATGACTAGAAGTCATGGAATCCGTGATAGCTTCCATACACGAGAAATCAAGTTTCTGAACTTTGAAGACCCTCCGGAAAGGCGTGAAGCCTATCGGTCGTGTTTGGATCTATAAAGAAATAGACATGGATGTTTCAAATCTATGAAATAGTCGACATGTCGGAAAGAGTTTACGACAATGTTCGAGGAATTGACTATGATAAGATTTGATTTTCATAGCGATATTTAGTTTGGACGGATTAATTTAGCAACCACTACATATATTTTGGTATATGGTAGTTGAACAAACAAAACAAGTTCTTCTAATAGAATGGTTACCTAGGACGTGTACATGACACGATCCAAAGGGTTTTGTTAATTCAAAGGATGCTAAAAGAGTATGCTAAACTTCAATAGTTGAAGTAAGCATAGCGGAGTTGGAATCTTCACCATGATGAAACTGTTAAAAGAGTTTAAATTCATCGGAGATGATGAAGATGCTTGCATTTGCAAGAAATTAAGTGGGAGCGCTGAGACATATTTCTAATACATTATGTAGAGGACATATTGTTGATTGGAAATGATGTATCTTGTATTGACACAGGTTAATAATTTCATTTCGATGAAAGACTTAGGCATAACCCAAGAATTAGGAATCAATGTCTATATGAATAGATTGAGGCGCTAATATGGTTTTGCCAAATGTACATAGATAAGATGTTGAATGAGTTCAATATGGAAACAACAAGAAAGGTTCTTAACGCACGGAAAGGACTGAATCAATATTCAAGTGTGTTGACACGAGATTCAAGTGTTTTGACACTTGGTGAAATCGCAAGAATATTTTGATCAATCATTCTTGAAGATGTACACATCCAGATATGTCCTATGCTCTAAATGTTATGATCATATACCAGAATGATTCATAAGATGATCATTGGACAATAGTAAAGATATTCTTATGAGCTTTGGAAGAACTAAGAATATACCATGTATAAGTGACAAATAGTTAAAGATAGTTCATTGTAAAGTGTTACATTGATACTAGTTTTGTCACAAGATACAAATTAAGTTTATCTCAATTTAAACTATGGGTGGCACAATGTAATGGAAAGGATGTTCCATGATGGATTTGGATGAGTTCCAAAGTTGAGACATTGTGACGGATACTACAACAAAAGGCTAAGTATATAACTACTATAGTAGCAGCAAAGGAGGGCATTTGTGTTAAGTAGTTTGTTATCAAACTAGGTGTGGTTCAAAGTGGGCTAATACTATAAATATACATTGTATGACAATTGTATCAACATGATTTAATCCCAAGGAACTAAAGGTCTCACAAAAGGACCAAATTTATACAATGCCATCTCATTGGAGAATGAGTAATGCGTAGGGACGCAAGGACATGCAAATACACACAGACCTGGAAGTGTCAGATCCGAAGATTATGTTTACCACTAGCAATAGTGCAAGATCTCACCATGATAAGGTAAGATCCCTGTGATTGCAGTGCTAGTCACTGGATCAAAATGCTAGCACCCACAGTTTAAGATGAAGTACAGAGAAACAAAGGTCATTATTACATCGCACATCCAGGAGTATAATAGTTCTTACAACTCACTTAGCCCAAGGCTAAGACACGAGTTTACATAACATATAATAATAGAGTCCTTAGTCTTCATGTGCCACAGGCAAGCATGTCGAGTGTAGACTCGCAACCCTACTCATCATCAGAGTAACCTGCAACATAATAAGTTACAGCCACAAGGGTCAATACATTTGGAATTGTATTGGCAAGTGATACTAAAGTTACTTAGTATAATCCAACAACTAAATGAATATGACTAAGTGGGGTTATGGCTGGCTTTGCTAAAATAGTTTAACTTATAGTTTTTGTAGAAGTTTTTCATTCAAGCTATAAGGTACCAATGATAGACATCACTGAACCTTCATCCCTGTTCACCCACAAGTTTTAACTTAGAGAAATTTGGATGAGGAGATTATTGAACTACTTCACTGTCTTGAGGCTCAGAAGTTGTCCATAACCGGGGACACGGCTACTTACTTAGTTTTACCCTCTCGAGAGGTGGTTCACTTTCCCCACAAGACTCGACATGCATCGAGACAAGACCTTTCAGAAGCAATCCCTCAGACCACCACGGACGCGTTCCATCCTATCATCACTACCACCCTCTGTCCGCCTGGCTGAGTTCTTGCAACTTAGTTGGTCAAGGCAGAGCCCATATGCCATGTGGTTGCACTAGAAGCTTCATGACAAGAATGTCTCCAATCTCTTTATTCCTGGGTGGCCATCCACAAGTGTGATACACCAGTTGACCATAGACATTGCCCCTGAGTAACCACTCAACATAATCCAAGCAAGTCCCAATCCACCCAGGTGTTTCATTAATAATAGTTGTTTTCTTAGTTAAACAAAAATAATATCATTTCCATATTATCTTGATATATCTTTTCCACCCACAAATTCTACTAGCATAGCTAAGCATTCTAGCATACAAAGTCCTTTGACTAGTGGATACTACCAAGATATAATCTATATAGCATAGCATAGTATAGCAATATAGGAATAATTCTATCATATCAAGGTCTACCAAAATATCACTAGTGCAATAGTGAAAATAATAGGACATGGGATGAACTATCACTTGCCTTGGTAGCTAGGGGAATAGGTACAATCCTCACAGTAACAAACTTCACAATCCACACAATCTACATAAGATCAATACAACAATAAAAATTCAATCAATAAAACATTACAAACACATGAATGCATGCAACATGCAAAGATATGATCACAACTCCATAATTTACAAAGTATACAGTACTGAGGATAGAATACCTCATCTAAATGCATAAGATATACTAAAAAAAATCTATAGAACAATTTTTGTGAATAAAATACTCCTAAAAAGGTTCTGTATATAATTCCATTTTTCCAGAGGCAAGAGTGTGAAAAAAGGCCTCCATAATAAAGGTCTCATTTTTCTAAATCCATAGACACCAAATTTGTATTTTTCTGATTTGTGGAACAAAAGTTATTGAATTTCCAAGTTAAATACTAAATCAGTCTATTTTCTAATTAAACAGAAATAGTCTGGCGACGTGGCGTTTTCCTATTGGCTGATACCGGTTCGGCCGGATCGACTACTGCGAGCCGTCAGATTTAAGTGACGTTGGACGGATCAGATTAGCCGTACCCCTTCGTTTAAGTGATCTAATCTTAACCGCTAGGATCTGATCGAACGGCTGCTAAGCATCTCGCCGGAGTCTGGCGGTGCTAACGACGGCGCGCGGCGGCGGAGCATCGGCCGATGGGGTTCTGGTGACTCTACGAGGGCTGGGAGACTGTGGACACGTACCAGAGGTCAGGGAGGTCGTGGCGGTCTCGATGGAGGTCACTGCGGTGTGGGGGGTGCTCGGGCTTGGCCTGGATCCTTCGCCGGAGTTGCGGTCGCCAGCAGAACTCACAGCTCAACGACGGAGACGAAGACCTGGGCTCAAACCAATCGGCAAAGAGGTCAGCGAGGTGCGCAAGCGTCTGCACGACCTAGTAAAGACCAAAAAGGGGCGGCGGGAACCCTACCTTTGCCGGAGAAGGCGACTGACGGTGGCGGCAGAGGGAGTTCGCCGGAATTGTCCCTGTCGTCGACCTGGGGCAAAAGAAATCGCGTGGCTTGGTCAGTAGGTGCGCCAGGAGATGGGGAAATAGATGGGACCAAGGGGAGGGCGCCGGGCGGCGTGGGCTCACCGGAATTGTCGCCGGAGTTCATCGGACTGCGGCGGTTCGAGCTCGGAATTAGGGGAGCCTGGGGGCTCTCTAGGGGTGGCGTCTGAGGGAAAATGACGAGGAGGGGGTGAGGATTAAGTAGGAGCATTCATCGGGGATAATCACTGCGAGAAACGGCCGGAGATCAATCGTTTTGAAAACGGCTGAGAAGGGGGGAGTTTGCTCGACGGCGCGGCTGAAGACGACGGGGTGGGGGGTTGACGTGGCGTGGGGCCAGCTTGTCAGTGAGAGGGAGTAGCCAGGGGCGCGGTAAGAAAGGGGGAAAGAGGGGAAACACCGGGTGGGCTTAATGGGCCAGGTTGGGCCAGAATGCTGCAGCTGCTGCTGTTTGAATTTCCCTCCTTTTCTTTTTTTCTAATTCAGTTTTCTCCAAAACTTTTGATTTAATGGTTCAAATTGATTCAAACCAATTTGTGAAAATTTGTAAAAACTCAAACTAGGTTTTTAGGGTATTATACAACATATTTACCTACTATTTTAATCCAAAGTACTCACTTGGACTTAATAGGTAATATAGCATTTTCTTTGGTTCCACTTTCATAAATTCCTAACCATGGCCCAAAATTGCACCAGATTTTTGGAGGACATTCTAAATGCAATGCAAAAACATGCCATGATGATATGAGTGCAATGATGATGCTTTCACATGAAAATTTGGATGTTACAAATCTAACCCCCTTAAGATGAATCTCGCCCTCGAGATTCGGGTTGGCTAGCAGATAGGTGAGGGTGATCTCTCCGAAGTTCATCTTCTCGCTCCTAGGTTGCTTCTGATTCAGTGTGATGGTTCCACTACACTTTGCAGAATTTGATGGTCTTGGTACGGGTAATTCTTTCTGCAGTCTCCAGAATCTTAATAGGTTTCTCTTCATAAGTGAGATCATTATCTAGCTGAACTTCCTCCAATGGTATAGTGTCTTTCAACGAAGTTTCTTCCATCTCTGGGTGACACTTTTCAGCTGACTAACATGGAATACATTGTGAACTGCTGACAAAGATTCTGGTAATTCTATCTCATATGCTACTTCTCCTTTGCGACTCAAAATCTTGAAAGGCCCTACATACCGTGGTGCTAGTTTCCCTTTGATTTCAAACCTCTTCACACCACGAAGTGGTGATACCCTGAGATAAGCTCTATCACCAACCTCGTAGGTAACCTCTCTACGTTTTGGATCAGCATAGCTCTTTTGCCGAGATTGAGCTACCTTTAGCCTATCTCTTACCATATTGACTTTCTCCTCGGCCTCTTTCATTAGGTCTGGCCCGAACAAGTTTCTTTCTCCTACTCCATTCCATAGCAATGGTGTAGTACACTTCCTTCCATAAAGGAATTCAAATGGAGCCATTTCTATGCTCGACTGATAACTGTTATTGTAAGAAAACTCTGCGTATGGTAGACTTTCATCCCAACTGGATCCATAATCTAACGCACATGCTCTTAGCATATCCTCTAATATTTGATTGGTCCTTTCCGTCTGTCCATCTGTTTGCGGATGAAATGCAGTGCTGAATTCTAACCGAGTTCCTAATGACTCGTGAAGTTGTCGCCAAAAGTGTGAAGTGAACTGAGTTCCTCTGTCGGACACGATACTTTTAGGTACCCCATGCAAACATACAATTCTATTCATGTAAATCTTGGATAGTTTTGCACTTGTATAAGTGGTCTTCACTGGTATGAAATGGGCCACTTTCATCAAGCGATCAACGATAACCCATATGGAATCGTATCCAGACCTAGTCCTTGGCAGTCCAGTGATGAAATCCATACCGATTTTATCCCATTTCCAATCAGGTATTGGTAGCGGTTGCAATAGTCCTGCCGGTTTTTGATGTTCTGCCTTTACACGACTACACACGTCGCATAGAGCAATATGTTCTGCTATATCTTTCTTTAGATTATTCCACCAAAATCTTCCCTTAACATCCATATACATCTTGGTGTTGCCAGCGTGAATTGAATATGGTGAATTGTGAGCTTCTCGTAAGATCAACTTCTTAAGTTCGGGATCCTGTGGAACACAGATACGTTTTTCGTACCATAAGATTCCTTGTTCATCTACATGGAATCCTTTTGCCTTTCCTTCACTAACTTTACTTTTGATTTCATCTATTTCTTTGTCCAACTTTTGGGCCTCTTGAATTCTATCCATTAGTGTGGGCTGCACCTCCAAGAATGCAAGGTACCCTTCAGGCACAATTTCGAGTCTTAGCTCTCTAAATTGAGCACACAACTCCTCCGGCAATTCTCCTTTGCTGAGGCCATTCACATAGACTTTGCGGCTTAATGCATCGGCTACAACATTTGCCTTTCCAGGATGGTATTGTAAACTTAAGTCATAGTCCTTGATGAGTTCTAGCCGTCTTCTTTGTCTCATGTTGAGCTCTTTCTGTGTAAAAATATATTTCAAACTCTTGTGATCAGTGAACATCTCACAACATTTTCCCATAAGATAATGCCTCCATGTTTTTAGTGCATGCACAACTGATGCCAACTCTAGATCATGAGTAGGATAATTTACTTCATGATTTTTGAGTTGCCTTGATGCATAAGCTACAACTTTACCTTGTTGCATCAGTACACCTCCCAGTCCTTGGTGAGATGCATCACAATAGACTTGAAAATCTTTCTCAAGATCTGGCAAACATTACACTGGTGCTGACACAAGTCTCTTTTTCAATTCCTGAAAGCTGGTTTCACAAGCTTCTGTCCAATTAAACTTATTCTCCTTCTTCAGCAGATTAGTCATGGGCTTTGCAATCTTAGAGAAATTCTCAATGAACCTTCGATAGTATCCTGCCAGACCAAGGAAACTACGGACTTCTTTAACTGATTTAGGAGGTTCCCATTCTGTCACAACTGCCACTTTTGCTGGATCAACAGCTATACCATTTCTAGATACTATGTGCCCAGGAAAACCCACTTCGTTCAGCCAGAATTCACATTTACTGAACTTGGCATAAAGTTGATGTTCCCTGAGTTTCTCTAGAATCAGGCGTAGATGTTCCTCATGTTCTTTGTTGGTTTTGGAATATACCAATATATCATCGATGAATACCACTACGAATTTGTCAAGGAATTCCATGAATACTTTATTCATCATGTTCATGAAATAGGCTGGTGCATTAGTTAATCCAAACGGCATCACCGTATATTCATACAACCCGTATCTAGTGGTGAATGCAGTCTTGGGTATGTTCTCTAATCTTGAGTTGAAAGTATCCTGATCGGATATCGATTTTTGAGGACACACATGCACCCTCCAGTTGATCGAAGAGATCATTTATTCTAGGCAGGGGTACTTATTCTTTATGGTCACTTCATTAAGTGAACGATAATCTATGCATAGTCCTTGGCTTCGGTCCTTCTTTTCAACAAACAAAACCGGTGCTCCCCAGGATGATGAACTTGGTTGGATAAATCCCTTTTCCAGTTGTTCTCCTAATTGCTTCTTAAGTTCTTTTAACTCGTCAACTGACATCTTATAAGGTCTCTTTGCTATAGGCCCTGTTCCTAGCAGTAGGTCTATTAGAAACTCCACATCCCTACCTGGTGGCATGCCAGGTAATTCTTCGGGAAACACATCTGGGTATTCCTTCACTATTGGCACACTGTCTAGGCTAACTCCCTTAAGAGAATTAACCTTGCTCCCCTTGGGTTCAAAGTTAGACTTGAACCTGATCCTTTTCTTTTCTGGGGTAGTGAGCATAACAGTTCGCTTGGCACAATCAATCACTCCTTCATAACGGGTCAACTATTCCATTCCTAATATGACATCTAATCCTTGGGACTCTAGGATTATTAAACTAATAGGGAACTTGTGTTTCCCAATTTCTAGGATGATCTGTCGGCAACCTGAATTTACTATCATTTCTCCACCCGGAGAACTCACCTTAATAGGACATCCAATAGTTTCAGTGGTGAGTCTGCTTTTGATTACAAATGCTCTTGAAATGAATGAATGCGATGCGCCAGTATCGAAAAGGATAAGTGCGGAAAAGGCATTAATTTTGAACTTACCGATCACGGCATCAGATCCTTCTTGGATTTCCTCCACATTAATGTAATTCACATGGCCCTTTTGGAATGGGTTTGGCTTAGCCCCATTAGTCTTCTTCTCTGGGCATTCATTAGCATAGTGTCCTGTTTTCTTACACTTGAAACATTCCACCTGACTAATGTCTTTCTTCGCTGGCTGACTGTGACGGTTCTGACCATTTTGGTTCCCATGGCCATGATTATTGTGATTTTTCCTGAATCCACTTTTGTTGTTCCCACGATGATTGTTTCCATCATGGTTGTGGTTGTTGTTACGATGGTTATTATGATTCCCATTCTTGTGGAATCCTAAGCTCCCACTTCCTTCACCATGAGGGCGCTTGTGAGGAGACCCTGATCCAAACTTATCGAAATGGTGCTTCCTCTTTCTACCCTCCACTAGCTTCATCTTGTTTTCTAGGATGGCAGCTTTATCACATAAAGATTGATAAGTTGGAACATATGCGACAGATAGTTGCAAAGCAATTTCATCATTCAGCCCATCCAGGAATTTCTCCTTCCTCTTTGCATCAGTGTCAACATCGTCGGGTGCATAACGTGACAAATTATTGAACTCTTCGATGTATTCAGAGATGCTACGGTGGCGTTGCTTGAGGTTATGGAACTCCTTTTTCTTCAATCCCATTATTCCAGCAGAGATGTGAGTGATGCGAAACCCATCTTCAAACATTGCCCAAGTCACTTCCTCAATAGGGTGGGTAATTTGGAAATTATCCCACCAAGCAGTTGCATGACCTTCCAACAAGTGTGCTGCAAATCTGACTTCTTCAGCATCTGTGCACCCAACCGTGACTAGGTCCTTATTCACAGAGCGTAACCAATCATTTGCTACCATGGGGTCTGAGGTACCTGAGAACTTGGCCGGTCTCAGCCTTAGAAATCTGGTCAGCATATCCAAAGGTGGTGGATTGTTCTGGTTGTTATTGTTATTATTGTTGTTCTGGTTCTGGTCCGCCATGAATTGAGTCATCATTTGCATCAATTGGGTCTGTGCAGCCATCATCTGCTGCATTCCATTGTCATTGTCATGGTTATCCTCGTTGTTGTGTCGGGGAGGCATCTGTGGGTTTAGTAAGGGTAAGTAATGATAGATAACCCAAATAAAACAACAATTTAGACAAACAAGCACATGCAAGTTCCAACATCACAACAATAACAAAGTCTGCAAAGATAACATACTAGCATAGTTACCCACAAGTCGGTATGACTTATGCAACTCAATAATAATAAACGAAAGGTAGATGGAACAGTATCACTACTCCTCCATGTCGACTTCCTCCTCCACTAGAGCAAGTCCTGCTGATGCGAATCCTTCCTTGTATTCCTCCAAGCTGGTAGTCAGAGCATCGATCTTTGTCTGTAACTCTCTCTTCTGTGTACGTAGCCTCTCTATCACCTCGTGATCCGCTTCCAGCTCAATGTTCTATAGCTCTAACTCGGTCTCCAAGTCTCTAATCTTCTTGTTCTTCTCCTGAACTCTTTTCTCTTGGTTCTTGAATTTCTTATCTTGGTCTTCAAACTTCTTCTCCATGTCCTTGATTCGATTTTCCTGTTCCTGGAAGTCCTTGTCCTTCTCCTTGAGTTGGACTCGTAGTTCATCGTTGCTAAGCATCACATTAGTCCTATCAGCATCAAGGTGTCTAATGAGGCTCTCTAAGTCCTGGAGGTAGTGTCGTATGGGCTTGATAGACTCCTTAGTGGCCTCGTCCAACACAATAGGCTCTCCTTCCTCGTCGCGTCTCCCAAAGAAATGGAAGTAGTGGCTCTTGGTCTTAGAAGAGTGACGTCCACATAGGCGTCCCAACAGCTCCTGCATAGCGACGTCAAGGCCCCTCTCCATGTGATCATGGAGTATCTTGAAGGTAATCTCCCCAGTTTGGGGCTCCGTCTCACGTCCTGGCTGAGTAACTTTGAATCCCCATAAGTCCTTCCTCTGAAACTTCCGCAGCTGAAGTCCCTGAATGGTAGGGATTGGAAGAGCGAGCACTTGGACTAGCTCCAATAGGCGAGTCCCAAAGAGAGTCCCCTTGAAATCCTTGGCCGTGCTGAAGACAAAATTTGGCATCTTTTGCATAGTATGGAGAAAATTAGTCACACAATAGAGAAAGAAAATACAAGTCACAAAATAAAAGAGAGTTCAACCAACAAAACATTCCAAGTAGCAATACATTAATTCAACTTAAGCACTCAAGGTTCCAGACATAACTTTATTTTTGCCATACCACATAGGTTGGTATGGTCGAGATACTAACGTGATAAAACGCCAAGGGTGGTCCAACTAATATCTCACTACTTCTTAACCAAGGTGGCAATCAGGGCATCCTTGGCAGAAATCTGCTTGTCTTGGTCACATAGCTCCAATGTTAGGCCTATGATATCCTTACTTAGGCGTTTCACAGTGGCCTTTGAGTATTGGGCAAGACGTTTCTCCTCCTTGAGATCCTCCTGAGTATTGAGCATTCTATACTTGAGTCTCTCCCCAAGTTCCTCAATAGCTCTCCATGCAACATTCCTTGCAGAGTCAAAGAATGACGGGTGCATCTCAGAGTTGGTGAACATGCAAAATCCCGTACTCTTGGGATTATCCTCCTTGTTCTTGTACAAGTGGAGTTGCACCCACCAATACTCTTGTCCTTCATCTATCACAGGAAATCCCTTGTACACGGCTTCACCATTCATCCCCAAGCCAAGCATGAGATTCTTGAGCACATTGGGGAATTCTGTCTCGCACTCCAAGGTCATAGTCATCAGTGGTCCCTTCTTGACAGATTCATTGATGGTGGACATCTACAAAAATAGATGAGAAGGATGATTAAGAAAAGTTTTACGAGATGAAAAGACAAGTGTAAAGTTGGAATATAGAGTTTTCCTAAGGGTTTTCCTTAGTCTAATCCATTCTAGGGTCACGATCCTACAGGCAACACAGTGCTCTGATACCATCTGCAAGATCTCACCATGATAAGGTAAGATCCCTATGATTGCAGTGCTAGTCCCTGGATAAAAATGCTAGCACCCACAGTTTAAGATGAAGTACACAGAAACAAAGGTCATTATTACATCGCACATCCAGGAGTATAATAGTTCTTACAACTCACTTAGCCCAAGGCTAAGACACAAGTTTACATAACATATAATAATAGAGTCCTTAGTCTTCATGTGCCACATGCAAGCATGTCGAGTGTAGACTCGCAACCCTACTCATCATCAGAGTAACCTGCAACATAATAAGTTACAGCCACAAGGGTCAATACATTTGGAATTGTATTGGCAAGTGATACTAAAGTTACTTAGTATAATCCAACAACTACATGAATATGACTAAGTGGGGTTATGGCTGGCTTTGCTAAAATAGTTTAACTTATAGTTTTTGTAGAAGTTTTTCATTCAAGCTATAAGGTACGAATGATAGACATCACTGAACCTTTATCCCTGTTCACCCATAAGTTTTAACTTAGAGAAATTTGGATGAGGAGATTATTGAACTACTTCACTGTCTTGAGGCTCAGAAGTTGTCCATAACCGGGGACACGGCTAAGTACTTAGTTTTACCCTCTCGAGAGATGGTGCACTTTCCCCACAAGACTCGACATGCATCGAGACAAGACCTTTCAGAAGCAATCCCTCAGACCACCACGGACGCGTTCCATCCTATCATCACTACCACCCTCTGTCCGCCTGGCTGAGTTCTTGCAACTTAGTTGGTCAAGGCAGAGCCCATATGCCATGTGGTTGCACTGGAAGCTTCATGACAAGAATGTCTCCAATCTCTTTATTCCTGGGTAGCCATCCACAAGTGTGATACACCAGCTGACCATAGACATGGCCCCTGAGTAACCACTCAACATAATCCAAGCAAGTCCCAATCCACCCAGGTGTTTCATTAATAATAGTTGTTTTCTTAGTTAAACAAAAATAATATCATTTCCATATTATCTTGATATGTATTTTCCACCCACAAATTCCACTACATAGCTAAGCATTCTAGCATACAAAGTCCTTTGACTAGTGGATACTACCAAGATATAATCTATATAGCATAGCATAGTATAGCAATATAGGAATAATTCTATCATATGAAGGTCTACCAAAATATCACTAGTGCAATAGTGAAAATAATAGGACATGGGATGAAATGTCACTTGCCTTAGTAGCTAGGGGAATAGGTACAATCCTCACAGCAACAAACTTCACAATCCACACAAGATCAATACAACAATAATAATTCAATCAATAAAACATTACAAACACATGAATGCATGCAACATGCAAAGATATGATCACAACTCCATAATTTACAAAGTCTACAGTACTGAGGATAGAATACCTCATCTAAATGCATAAGATATACTAAAAAAAATCTATAGAACAATTTTTGTGAATAAAATACTCCGAAAAAGGTTCTGTCTATAATTCCATTTTTCCAGAGGCAAAAGTGTGAAACAAGGACTCCATAATAAAGGTCTCATTTTTCTGAATCCATAGACACCAAATTTGTATTTTTCTGATTTGTGGAACAAAAATTATTGAATTTCCAAGTTAAATACTAAATCAGTCTATTTTCTAATTAAACAGAAATAGTCTGGCGACATGGCGTTTTCCTATTGGCTGATACCGGTTCGGCCAGATCGACTACTGCGAGCCGTCAGATTTAAGTGACGTTGGACGGATCAGATCAGCCGTACCCCTTCGTTTAAGTGATCTAATCTTAACCGCTAGGATCTGATCGAACGGCTGCTAAGCATGTCGCCAGAGTCTGGCGGTGCTAACGACGGCGCGTGGCAGTGGAGCGTCGGCCGTTGTGGTTCTGGCGACTCTACGAGGGCTAGTAGACCGTGGACACGTACGAGAGGTCAGGGAGGTCGCGGCGGTCTCGATGGAGGTCACTGCGATGCGGGGGGGGGGTGCTTGGGCTTGGCTTGGATCCTTCGCCGGAGTTGCGGTCGCCGGCAGAACTCACAGCTCAACGACGCAAACGAAGACCTGGGGCTCAAACCAATCGGCAAAGAGGTCAGCGAGGTGCGCAAGCGTCTGCACGACCTAGTAAAGACCAAAAAGGGGCGGCGGGAACCCTACCTTTGCCGGAGAAGGCGACTGAGGGTGGCGGCAGAGGGAGTTCGCCGGAATTGTCCGTGTCGTCGACCTGGGGCAAAAGAAATCGCGTGGCTTGGTCAGTAGGTGCGCCAGGAGATGGGGAAATAGGTGGGACCAAGGGGAGGGCGCCGGGCGGCCTGGGCTCACCGGAATTGTCGCCGGAGTTTGTCGGACTGCGGCGGTTCGAGCTCAGAATTAGGGGAGCCTGGGGGCTCTCTGGGGGTGGCGTCTAGGGGAAAATGACGAGGAGGGGGTGAGGATTAAGTAGGAGCATTCATCGGGGATAATCACTGCGAGAAACGGCCGGAGATCAATCGTTTTGAAAACGGCTGAGAAGGGGGGAGTTTGCTCGACGGCGCGGCTGAAGACGACGGGGTGGGGGGTTGACGTGGCGTGGGGCCAGCTTGTCAGCGAGAGGGAGTAGCCAGGGGCGCGGTAAGAAAGGGGGAAAGAGGGGAAACGCCGGGTGGGCTTAATGGGCCAGGTTGGGCCAGAATGCTACAGCTGCTGCTGTTTGAATTTCCCTCCTTTTCTTTTTTTCTAATTCAGTTTTCTCCAAAACTTTTGATTTAATGGTTCAAATTGATTCAAACCAATTTGTGAAAATTTGTAAAAACTCAAACTAGGTTTTTAGGGTATTATAAAACATATTTACCTACTATTTTAATCCAAAGTACTCACTTGGACTTAATAGGTAATATAGCATTTTCTTTGGTTCCACTTTCATAAATTCCTAACCATGGCCCAAAATTGCACCAGATTTTTGGAGGACATTCTAAATGCAATGCAAAAACATGCCATGGTGATATGAGTGCAATGATGATGCTTTCACATGAAATTTTGGGATGTTACAAATCTAACCCCCTTAAGATGAATCTCGCCCTCGAGATTCGGGTTGGCTAGCAAATAGGTGAGGGTGATCTCTCCGAAGTTCATCTTCTCGCTCCCAGGTTGCTTCTGATTCAGTGTGATGGTTCCACTGCACTTTGCAGAATTTGATGGTCTTGGTACGGGTAATTCTTTCTGTAGGCTCCAGAATCTTAATAGGTTTCTCTTCATAAGTGAGATCATTATCTAGCTGAACTTCCTCCAATGGTATAGTGTCTTTCAACGAAGTTTCTTCCATCTCTGGGTGACACTTTTTCAGCTGGCTAACATGGAATACATTGTGAACAGCTGACAAAGATTCTGGTAATTCTATCTCATATGCTACTTCTCCTTCTGACAAAGATCATGGACATTAGGATGTGATTAATAACAAGGTTATATCATTAGGGTAATGATGTGATGGACACACACCCATAGTATGCGTAGCATAAGATCAAGTCATTAAGTTTGTATTGCTGTAAGCTTTCAAATACATAGTAACCTAATCCTTCGACCATGAGGTTATGTTAATCACCATCACCGGATGGATACTTTGATGACATTAAACACCGCTTCGTGACTGGGTGGTCATAAAGGTGTCATTGGGTATTCTGAAAGTATGTGTTGAAGCGCATGGACCAAGATTGGGATTTGTCCATCCATATGACGGATAGATATGCTCTGGGCCCTCTCGGTGGAATGTCATCTAGTTAGCTTGCAAGCATGTGACTGGGTCACAAGGGATGACATATCACATAACGAGTAAAGAGTACTTATCAGTAACGAGGTAGAACTAGGTATGGAGATGCTGACGATCAAACCTCGGATAAGTATAGTATCGCGTGACAAAGGGAATTGGTTTCGTATGTAAATGGTTCAATCGATCACGAAGTCATCGTTGAGTATGTGGGAGCCATTATGGATCTCTAGGTCCCGCTGATGGTTATTGATAGGAGATGTGTCTCTATCATGTCTACATATTCACGAACCGTAGGGTGACACACTTAAGTTTCGAAGTTGTTTTAAGTAGATATGGAATGTGCGTTGGAGACCGAATGTTGTTCGGAGTCTCGGAATGGATCCGGGACATCACGAGGAGATCTGGAATTGTCTAGAGAATAAGATTCATATATTGGGGATCATTTTCTAAGTTAGGAAATGTTCCGGAGTGTTTGTATGGAGATTCTAGAAGGTTTCGGAATGTTCTAGAAGGTTCTAGAGGATTTCTTGGAGTTTGCTTGAAAACTAAGAAATGGTCAAAGAAAACCTAGTGGGGCAAGACACGGATTCGTGGGGGAGGAGGACTCCTCCCCCCTTCCCACCGCCGGCCATAGGAGGGGTGTCCTACTAGGACTCTCCCTCCCCAGGCGCGCCTCCCCCCTTAAATAGAAGGGCAGGGGCGCCCCCTCCAAGCTCTCTCCCACAACTCCCAATCTCTGCCGCCTCTCTCCTCCACCTTTCTTCTGCACAGGCATAGGCGAAGCCCTGCAGAATTCTCTACTCCACCACCACCACCACACCGTCGTGCTGCTGGGATTCCGTGGAGAAGATCTACTACCTCCGCTGCTCGCTGGAACGGGGAGTGGAAGGTCTACTTCGACTCCGCACGTGTGACCGACTGCGGAAGCGCTGCCCGAACGCGGCGCCGGAAGGATCGTCCACTTGACTGACTGCGGAAGCGCTGCCGGAAGGCGGCGCCGGAAGGATCGTCCACACGATCTTGAGATCGGCAAGTGATCGACTACATCAACCACGAGATGTAATCTCGTTAACGCTTTCAGATCTACGAGGGTTACTTCCTATCTATCTCGTTGCTCATGTCTAATAGATTAGATCTTGGCTTTTATCTAGATTAGATCTGGGTTTTAATTCGTTCTTGCGGTAGAAATTTTTTGTTTTCCATGCTACGAACCCATCAGTGTGTTCTTTCCACAAACCAGTTATGGATCCAATAGTGTTCATTGCATGTGTGTTATTTTCCACAAACCACATATGGATCAACCAGTGGTCATTGCATGTGTGTTCTTGTCACAAACCACATATGGACCCACTAGAGTCATTGCATGTGTGTTCTTATATTAAAACTAGCACTAGAGTCATTGCATGTGTGTTATTTCCACAAACCACACATGGATCAAATAGTGCCATTGCATGTCCGTTCTTTCCAGAAACCACATATGGATCCACTAGTGTTCATTGCATGTGTGTTCTTTTCCACAAACCACATATGGCTCCACTAGAGTCATTGCATGTGTCTTCTTTCCACAAACCACACATGGATCCACCAATGGCATTGCATGTGTGTTCCTGACATGAACCACATATGGACCCACTAGAGTCAATGCATGTGTGTTCTTTCCACAAACCACATATGGATCCACTAGAGTCATTGCATGTGTGTTCTTTTCACAAACCACATATGGATCCACTAGTGTTCACTACATGTGTGTTCTTTCCACAAACCACTTATGGATCCACCAGTGTTCATTGCATGTGTGTTCTTTTCCACAAACCACATATGGATCAACCAGTGGTCATTGCATTTGTGTTAGTTTCACAAACCACATATGGACCCACTAGCTTCATTGCATGTGTGTTCTAATATTAAAACTAGCACTAGAGTCATTGCATGTGTGTTATTTCCACAAACCACACATGGATCAACCAATGTCATTGCATGTCTGTTCTTTCAAGAAACCACATATGGATCCACCAGTGTTCATTGCATGTGTGTTATTTTCCACAAACCACATATGGATCCACTAGAGTCATTGCATGTGTGTTCTTTCCACAAACCACACATGGATACACCAATGGCATTGCATGTGTGTTCCTGACATGAACCACATATGGACCCACTAGAGTCATTGCATGTGTGTTCTTTCCACAAAGCACATATGGATCCACTAGAGTCATTGCATGTGTGTTCTTTTCACAAACCACATATGGATCAACCAATGGCATTGCATGTGTGTTCTTTCCACAAACCACTCATGGATCCACCAGTGTTCATTGCATGTGTGTTCTTTTCCACAAACCACATATAGATCCACTAGAGTCATTGCATGTGTGTTCTTTTCATAAACCACATATGGACCCACTAGAGTTATTGCATGTGTGTTCTTATAATAAAACTAGCACTAGAGTCATTGCATGTGTGTTCTTTCCACAAACCACACATGGATCAACCAGTGTTATTGCATGTGCGTTCTTTCCACAAACCACATATGGATCAACCAGTGGTCATTGCATGTGTGTTCTTTTCACAAACCACATATGGACCCACTAGAGTGATTTCATGTGTGTTCTTTCCACAAACCACACATGGATCCACCAATGGCATTGCATGTGTGTTCCTAACATGAACCACATATGGACCCACTAGATTCATTGGATGTGTGTTCTTTCCACAAACCACACATGGATCAACCAGTGTTATTGCATGTGTGTTCTTTCCACAAACCACATATGGATCAACCAATGGCATTGCATGTGTGTTCTTTTCACAAACCACAAATCCATCAACCAGTGTTTACTGCATGTGTGTTCTTTCCACAAACCACTTATGGATCAACCAGTGGTCATTGCATGTGTGTTCTTTTCCACAAACCACATATGGATCCACTAGAGTCATTGCATGTGTGTTCTTTTCACAAACCACATATGGACTAACTAGAGTCATTGCATGTGTGTTCTTATTCTAAAACCAGCACTACACTCATTGCATGTGTGTTCTTTTGACAAACCCAGTGTCATTGCATGTGTCTTCTTTCCACAAAGCACACATGGATCAACCAGTGGTCATTGCATGGGTGTTCTTTTCCACAAACCACATGTGGATGCATTAGAGTCATTGCATGTGTTTTCTTTCCACAAACCACACATGGATTAACCATTGGCATTACATGTGTGTTCTTTCCACAAACCACATATGGATCAACCAGTGGCATTGCATGTCTGTTCTTTTCACAAATCACATATGGACCCACTAGAGTAATTGCTTATGTGTTCTTATACTAAAACCAGCACTAGAGTCATTGCATGTGTGTTCTTTTCCACAAACCACATATGGATCCACTAGAGTCATTGCAGGTGTGTTCTTTCCACAAACAACTTATGGATCCACCAGTGTTCATTGCATGTGTGTTCTTTTCCACAAACCACATATGGATCAACCAGTGGTCATTGGATGTGTGTTCTTTTCACAAACCACATATGGACCCACTAGAGTCATTGCATGTGTGTTCTTATACTAAAACTAGCACTAGAGTCATTGCATGTGTGTTATTTCCACAAACCACACATGGATCAACTAGTGTCATTGCATGTCCGTTCTTTCCAGAAACCACATATGGATCCACTAGTGTTCATTCCAGGTGAGTTCTTTTCCACAAACCCCATATGGCCCCACTAGAGTCATTGCATGTGTGTTCTTTCTATAAACCACGCATGGATCCACCAATGGCATTGCATGTGTGTTCCTGACATGAACCACATATGGAGCCACTAGAGTCAATGCATGTGTGTTCTTTCCACAAATCACATATGGATCCACTAGAGTCATTGCATATGTGCTCTTTTCACAAACCACAGATGGATCCACCAGTGTTCACTTCATGTGTGTTATTTCCACAAACCTCTTATGGATCCACCAGTGTTCATTGCATGTGTGTTCTTTTCCACAAACCACATATGGATCAACCAGTGGTCATTGCATTTGTGTTAGTTTCACAAACCACATATGGACCCACTAGCGTCATTGCATGTGTGTTCTTATACTACAACTAGCACTAGAGTCATTGCATGTGTGTTCTTTCCAGAAACCACACATGGATCAACCAATGTCATTGCATGTCTGTTCTTTCAAGAAACCACCTATGGATCCACCAGTGTTCATTGCATGTGTGTTCTTTTCCAAAAACCACATATGGATCCACTAGAGTCATTGCATGTGTGTTCTTTCCACAAACCACACATGGATCCACCAATGGCATTGCATGTGTGTTACTGACATGAACCACATATGGACCCACTAGAGTCATTGCATGTGTGTTCTTTCCACAAACCACATATGGATCCACTAGAGTCATTGCATGTGTGTTCTTTTCACAAACCACATATGGATCAACCAATGGCATTGCATGTTTGTTCTTTCCACAAACCACTTATGGATCCACCAGTGTTCATTGCATGTGTGTTCTTTTCCACAAACCACATATGGATCCACTAGAGTCATTGCATGTGTGTTCTTTTCACAAACTACATATGGACCCACTAGAGTCATTGCATGTGTGTTCTTATAATAAAACTAGCACTAGAGTCATTGCATGTGTGTTGTTTCCACAAACCACACCTGGATCAACCAGTGTCATTGCATGTCTGTTCTTTCCACAAACCACTTATGGATCAACCAGTGTTCATTGCATGTGTGTTCTTTTCCACAAACCACATATGGATCCAGTAGAGTCATTGCATGTGTGTTCTTTTCACAAACCACATATGGACCCACTAGAGTCATTGCATGTGTGTTCTTATAATAAAACTAGCACTAGAGTCATTGCATGTGTGTTCTTTCCACAAACCACACATGGATCAACCAGTGTAGTTGCATGTGTGTTCTTTCCACAAACCACATATGGATCAACCAGTGGTCATTGCATGTGTGTTCTTTTCACAAACCACATATGGACCCACTAGAGTGATTGCATGTGTGTTCTTTCCACAAAACAAACATGGATCCACCAATGGCATTGCATGTGTGTTCCTGACATGAACCACATATGGACCCACTAGATTCATCGCATGTGTGTTCTTTCCACAAACCACACATGGATCAACCAGTGTCATTGCATGTGTGTTCTTTCCACAAATCACATATGGATCAACCAATGGCATTGCATGTGTGTTCTTTTCACAAACCACAAATGGATCAACCAGTGTTTACTGCATGTGTGTTCTTTCCACAAACCACTTATGGATCAACCAGTGGTCATTGCATGTGTGTTCTTTTCCACAAACCACATATGGATCCACTAGAGTCATTGCATGTGTATTCTTTTCACAAACCACATATGGACTGACTAGAGTCATTGCATGTGTGTTCTTATTCTAAAACCGGCACTAAACTCATTGCATGTGTGTTCTTTTGACAAACCCAGTGTCATTGCATGTGTGTTCTTTCCACAAAGCACACATGGATCAACCAGTGGTCATTGCATGTGTGTTCTTTTCCACAAACCACATGTGGATGCATTAGAGTCATTGCATGTGTTTTCTTTCCACCAACCACACATGGATTAACCATTGGCATTGCATGTGTGTTCTTTCCACAAACCACATATGGATCAACCAGTGGCATTGCATGTGTGTTCTTTTCACAAATCACATATGGACCCACTAGAGTCATTGCTTGTGTGTTCTTATACTAAAACCAGCACTAGAGTCATTGCATGTGTGTTCTTTTCCACAAACCACATATGGATCCACTAGAGTCATTGCAGGTGTGTTCTTTCCACAAACAACTTATGGATCCACCAGTGTTCATTGCATGTGTGTTCTTTTCCACAAACCACATATGGATCAACCAGTGGTCATTGCATTTGTGTTATTTTCACAAACCACATATGGACCCACTAGCGTCATTGCATGTGTGTTCTTATACTAGAACTAGCACTAGAGTCATTGCGTGTGTGTTCTTTCCAGAAACCACACATGGATCAACCAGTGTCATTGCATGTCTGTTCTTTCAAGAAACCACATATGGATCCACCAGTGTTCATTGCATGTGTGTTCTTTTCCACAAACCACATATGGACCCACTAGAGTGATTTCATGTGTGTTCTTTCCACAAACCACACATGGATCCACCAATGGCATTGCATGTGTGTTCCTGACATGAACCACATATGGACCCACTAGATTCATTGCATTTGTGTTCTTTCCACAAACCACACATGAATCAACCAGTGTTATTGCATGTGTGTTCTTTCCACAAACCACATATGGATCAACCAATGGCATTGCATGTGTGTTCTTTTCACAAACCACAAATGCATCAACCAGTGTTTACTGCATGTGTGTTCTTTCCACAAACCACTTATGGATCAACCAGTGGTCATTGCATGTGTGTTCTTTTCCACAAACCACATATGGATCCACTAGAGTCATTGCATGTGTGTTCTTTTCACAAACCACATATGGACTGACTAGAGTCATTGCATGTGTGTTCTTATTCTAAAACCAGCACTACACTCATTGCATGTGTGTTCTTTTGACAAACCCAGTGTCATTGCATGTGTGTTCTTTCCACAAAGCACACATGGATCAACCAGTGGTCATTGCATGGGTGTTCTTTTCCACAAACCACATGTGGATGCATTAGAGTCATTGCATGTGTGTTCTTTCCACAAACCACACATGGATTAACCATTGGCATTACATGTGTGTTCTTTCCACAAACCACATATGGATCAACCAGTGGCATTGCATGTCTGTTCTTTTCACAAATCACATATGGACCCACTAGAGTCATTCCTTATGTGTTCTTATACAAACCACATATGGATCCACTAGAGTCATTGCATGTGTGTTCTTTTCACAAACCACATATGGATCAACCAATGGCATTGCATGTTTGTTCTTTCCACAAACCACTTATGGATCCACCAGTGTTCATTGCATGTGTGTTCTTTTCCACAAACCACATATGGATCCACTAGAGTCATTGCATGTGTGTTCTTTTCACAAACTACATATGGACCCACTAGAGTCATTGCATGTGTGTTCTTATAATAAAACTAGCACTAGAGTCATTGCATGTGTGTTGTTTCCACAAACCACACCTGGATCAACCAGTGTCATTGCATGTCTGTTCTTTCCACAAACCACTTATGGATCAACCAGTGTTCATTGCATGTGTGTTCTTTTCCACAACCACATATGGATCCAGTAGAGTCATTGCATGTGTGTTCTTTTCACAAACCACATATGACCCACTAGAGTCATTGCATGTGTGTTCTTATAATAAAACTAGCACTAGAGTCATTGCATGTGTGTTCTTTCCACAAACCACACATGGATCAACCAGTGTCATTGCATGTGTGTTCTTTCCACAAACCACATATGGATCAACCAGTGGTCATTGCATGTGTGTTCTTTTCACAAACCACATATGGACCCACTAGAGTGATTGCATGTGTGTTCTTTCCACAAACCACACATGGATCCACCAATGGCATTGCATGTGTGTTCCTGACATGAACCACATATGGACCCACTAGATTCATCGCATGTGTGTTCTTTCCACAAACCACACATGGATCAACCAGTGTCATTGCATGTGTGTTCTTTCCACAAACCACATATGGATCAGCCAATGGCATTGCATGTGTGTTCTTTTCACAAACCACAAATGGATCAACCAGTGTTTACTGCATGTGTGTTCTTTCCACAAACCACTTATGGATCAACCAGTGGTCATTGCATGTGTGTTCTTTTCCACAAACCACATATGGATCCACTAGAGTCATTGCATGTGTATTCTTTTCACAAACCACATATGGACTGACTAGAGTCATTGCATGTGTGTTCTTATTCTAAAACCAGCACTACACTCATTGCATGTGTGTTCTTTTGACAAACCCAGTGTCATTGCATGTGTGTTCTTTCCACAAAGCACACATGGATCAACCAGTGGTCATTGCATGTGTGTTCTTTTCCACAAACCACATGTGGATGCATTAGAGTCATTGCATGTGTTTTCTTTCCACAAACCACACATGGATTAACCATTGGCATTGCATGTGTGTTCTTTCCACAAACCACATATGGATCAACCAGTGGCATTGCATGTGTGTTCTTTTCACAAATCACATATGGACCCACTAGAGTCATTGCTTGTGTGTTCTTATACTAAAACCAGCACTAGAGTCATTGCATGTGTGTTCTTTTCCACAAACCACATATGGATCCACTAGAGTCATTGCAGGTGTGTTCTTTCCACAAAGAACTTATGGATCCACCAGTGTTCATTGCATGTGTGTTCTTTTCCACAAACCACATATGGATCAACCAGTGGTCATTGCATTTGTGTTATTTTCACAAACCACATATGGACCCACTAGCGTCATTGCATGTGTGTTCTTATACTAGAACTAGCACTAGAGTCATTGCGTGTGTGTTCTTTCCAGAAACCACACATGGATCAACCAGTGTCATTGCATGTCTGTTCTTTCAAGAAACCACATATGGATCCACCAGTGTTCATTGCATGTGTGTTCTTTTCCACAAACCACATATGGACCCACTAGAGTGATTTCATGTGTGTTCTTTCCACAAACCACACATGGATCCAACAATGGCATTGCATGTGTGTTCCTGACATGAACCACATATGGACCCACTAGATTCATTGCATGTGTGTTCTTTCCACAAACCACACATGAATCAACCAGTGTTATTGCATGTGTGTTATTTCCACAAACCACATATGGATCAAGCAATGGCATTGCATGTGTGTTCTTTTCACAAACCATAAATGCATCAACCAGTGTTTACTGCATGTGTGTTCTTTCCACAAACCACTTATGGATCAACCAGTGGTCATTGCATGTGTGTTCTTTTCCACAAACCACATATGGATCCACTAGAGTCATTGCATGTGTGTTCTTTTCACAAACCACATATGGACTGACTAGAGTCATTGGATGTGTGTTCTTATTCTAAAACCAGCACTACACTCATTGCATGTGTGTTCTTTTGACAAACCCAGTGTCATTGCATGTGTGTTCTTTCCACAAAGCACACATGGATCAACCAGTGGTCATTGCATGGGTGTTCTTTTCCACAAACCACATGTGGATGCATTAGAGTCATTGCATGTGTGTTCTTTCCACAAACCACACATGGATTAACCATTGGCATTACATGTGTGTACTTTCCACAAACCACATATGGATCAACCAGTGGCATTGCATGTCTGTTCTTTTCACAAATCACATATGGACCCACTAGAGTCATTCCTTATGTGTTCTTATACTAAAACCAGCACTAGAGTCATTGCATGTGTGTTCTTTTCCACAAACCACATATGGATCCACTAGAGTCATTGCAGGTGTGTTCTTTCCACAAACAAGTTATGGATCCAACAGTGTTCATTGCATGTGTGTTCTTTTCCACAAACCACATATGGATCAACCAGTGGTCATTGCATGTGTGTTCTTTTCACAAACCACATATGGACCCACTAGAGTCATTGCATGTGTGTTCTTATACTAAAACTAGCACTAGAGTCATTGCATGTGTGTTATTTCCACAAACCCCACATGGATCAACTAGTGTCATTGCATGTCCGTTCTTTCCAGAAACCACATATGGATCCACTAGTGTTCATTCCAGGTGAGTTCTTTTCCACAAACCCCATATGGCCCCACTAGAGTCATTGCATCTGTGTTCTTTCTACAAAACCACGCATGGATCCACCAATGGCATTGCATGTGTGTTCCAGACATGAACCACATATGGACCCACTAGAGTCAATGCATGTGTGTTCTTTCCACAAATCACATATGGATCCACTAGAGTCATTGCATATGTGCTCTTTTCACAAACCACAGATGGATCCACCAGTGTTCACTTCATGTGTGTTATTTCCACAAACCTCTTATGGATCCACCAGTGTTCATTGCATGTGTGTTCTTTTCCACAAACCACATATGGATCAACCAGTGGTCATTGCATTTGTGTTAGTTTCACAAACCACATATGGACCCACTAGCGTCATTGCATGTGTGTTCTTATACTAGAACTAGCACTAGAGTCATTGCATGTGTGTTCTTTCCAGAAACCACACATGGATCAACCAATGTCATTGCATGTCTGTTCTTTCAAGAAACCACATATGGATCCACCAGTGTTCATTGCATGTGTGTTCTTTTCCACAAACCACATATGGATCCACTAAAGTCATTGCATGTGTGTTCTATCCACAAACCACACATGGATCCACCAATGGCATTGCATGTGTGTTACTGACATGAACCACATATGGACCCACTAGAGTCAATGCATGTGTGTTCTTTCCACAAACCACATATGGATCCACTAGAGTCATTGCATGTGTGTTCTTTTCACCAACCACATATGGATCAACCAATGGCATTGCATGTTTGTTCTTTCCACAAACCACTTATGGATCCACCAGTGTTCATTGCATGTGTGTTATTTTCCACAAACCACATATGGATCCACTAGAGTCATTGCATGTGTGTTCTTTTCACAAACTACATATGGACCCACTAGAGTCATTGCATGTGTGTTCTTATAATAAAACTAGCACTATAGTCATTGCATGTGTGTTGTTTCCACAAACCACACCTGGATCAACCAGTGTCATTGCATGTCTGTTCTTTCCACAAACCACTTATGGATCAACCAGTGTTCATTGCATGTGTGTTCTTTTCCACAAACCACATATGGATCCAGTAGAGTCATTGCATGTGTGTTCTTTTCACAAACCACATATGGACCCACTAGAGTCATTGCATGTGTGTTCTTATAATAAAACTAGCACTAGAGTCATTGCATGTGTGTTCTTTCCACAAACCACACATGGATCAACCAGTGTCATTGCATGTGTGTTCTTTCCACAAACCACATATGGATCAACCAGTGGTCTTTGCATGTGTGTTCTTTTCACAAACCACATATGGACCCACTAGAGTGATTGCATGTGTGTTCTTTCCACAAACCACACATGGATCCACCAATGGCATTGCATGTGTGTTACTGACATGAACCACATATGGACCCACTAGATTCATCGCATGTGTGTTCTTTCCACAAACCACACATGGATCAACCAGTGTCATTGCACGTGTGTTCTTTCCACAAACCACATATGGATCAACCAATGGCATTGCATGTGTGTTCTTTTCACAAACCACAAATGGATCAACCAGTGTTTACTGCATGTGTGTTCTTTCCACAAACCACTTATGGATCAACCAGTGGTCATTGCATGTGTGTTCTTTTCCACAAACCACATATGGATCCACTAGAGTCATTGCATGTGTATTCTTTTCACAAACCACATATGGACTGACTAGAGTCATTGCATGTGTGTTCTTATTCTAAAACCAGCACTACACTCATTGCATGTGTGTTCTTTTGACAAACCCAGTGTCATTGCATGTGTGTTCTTTCCACAAAGCACACATGGATCAACCAGTGGTCATTGCATGGGTGTTCTTTTCCACAAACCACATGTGGACGCATTAGAGTCATTGCATGTGTGTTCTTTCCACAAACCACACATGGATTAACCATTGGCATTGCATGTGTGTTCTTTCCACAAACCACATATGGATCAACCATTGACATTGCATGTGTGTTCTTTCCACAAACCACATATGGATCAACCAGTGGCATTGCATGTGTGTTCTTTTCACAAATCACATATGGACCCACTAGAGTCATTGCTTGTGTGTTCTTATACTAAAACCAGCACTAGAGTCATTGCATGTGTGTTCTTTTCCACAAACCACATATGGATCCACTAGAGTCATTGCAGGTGTGTTCTTTCCACAAACAACTTATGGATCCACCAGTGTTCATTGCATGTGTGTTCTTTTCCACAAACCACATATGGATCAACCAGTGTTCATTGCATTTGTTTTATTTTCACAAACCACATATGGACCCACTAGCGTCATTGCATGTGTGTTCTTATACTAGAACTAGCACTAGAGTCATTGCGTGTGTGTTCTTTCCAGAAACCACACATGGATCAACCAGTGTCATTGCATGTCTGTTCTTTCAAGAAACCACATATGGATCCACCAGTGTTCATTGCATGTGTGTTCTTTTCCACAAACACATATGGACCCACTAGAGTCATTGCATCTGTGTTCTTTCTACAAACCACGCATGGATCCACAAATGGCATTGCATGTGTGTTCCAGACATGAACCACATATGGACCCACTAGAGTCAATGCATGTGTGTTCTTTCCACAAATCACATATGGATCCACTAGATTCATTGCATATGTGTTCTTTTCACAAACCACAGATGGATCCACCAGTGTTCACTTCATGTGTGTTATTTCCACAAACCACTTATGGATCCACCAGTGTTCATTGCATGTGTGTTCTTTTCCACAAACCACATATGGATCAACCAGTGGTCATTGCATTTGTGTTAGTTTCACAAACCACATATGGACCCACTAGCGTCATTGCATGTGTGTTCTTATACTAGAACTAGCACTAGAGTCATTGCGTGTGTGTTCTTTCCAGAAACCACACATGGATCAACCAGTGTCATTGCATGTCTGTTCTTTCAAGAAACCACATATGGATCCACCAGTGTTCATTGCATGTGTGTTCTTTTCCACAAACCACATATGGATCCACTAGAGTCATTGCATGTGTGGTCTTTCCACAAACCACACATGGATCCACCAATGGCATTGCATGTGTGTTACTGACATGAACCACATATGGACCCACTAGACTCATTGCATGTGTGTTCTTTCCACAAACCACATATGGATCAACCAGTGGTCATTGCATGTGTGTTCTTTTCACAAACCACATATGGACCCACTAGAGTGATTGCATGTGTGTTCTTTCCACAAACCACACATGGATCCACCAATGGCATTGCATGTGTGTTCCTGACATGAACCACATATGGACCCACTAGATTCATCGCATATGTGTTCTTTCCACAAACCACACATGGATCAACCAGTGTCATTGCATGTGTGTTCTTTCCACAAACCACATATGGATCAACCAATGGCATTGCATGTGTGTTCTTTTCACAAACCACAAATGGATCAACCAGTGTTTACTGCATGTGTGTTCTTTCCACAAACCACTTATGGATCAACCAGTGGTCATTGCATGTGTGTTCTTTTCCACAAACCACATATGGATCCACTAGAGTCATTGCATGTGTGTTCTTTTCACAAACCACATATGGACTGACTAGAGTCATTGCATGTGTGTTCTTATTCTAAAACCAGCACTACACTCATTGCATGTGTGTTCTTTTGACAAACCCAGTGTCATTGCATGTGTGTTCTTTCCACAAAGCACACATGGATCAACCAGTGGTCATTGCATGTGTGTTCTTTTCCACAAACCACATGTGGATGCATTAGAGTCATTGCATGTGTTTTCTTTCCACAAACCACACATGGATTAACCATTGGCATTGCATGTGTGTTCTTTCCACAAACCACATATGGATCAACCAGTGGCATTGCATGTGTGTTCTTTTCACAAATCACATATGGACCCACTAGAGTCATTGCTTGTGTGTTCTTATACTAAAACCAGCACTAGAGTCATTGCATGTGTGTTCTTTTCCACAAACCACATATGGATCCACTAGAGTCATTGCAGGTGTGTTCTTTCCACAAACAACTTATGGATCCACCAGTGTTCATTGCATGTGTGTTCTTTTCCACAAACCACATATGGATCAACCAGTGGTCATTGCATGTGTGTTCTTTTCACAAACCACATATGGACCCACTAGAGTCATTGCATGTGTGTTCTTATACTAAAACTAGCACTAGAGTCATTGCATGTGTGTTATTTCCACAAACCCCACATGGATCAACTAGTGTCATTGCATGTCCGTTCTTTCCAGAAACCACATATGGATCCACTAGTGTTCATTCCAGGTGAGTTCTTTTCGACAAACCCCATATGGCCCCACTAGAGTCATTGCATCTGTGTTCTTTCTACAAACCACGCATGGATCCACAAATGGCATTGCATGTGTGTTCCAGACATGAACCACATATGGACCCACTAGAGTCAATGCATGTGTGTTCTTTCCACAAATCACATATGGATCCACTAGATTCATTGCATATGTGTTCTTTTCACAAACCACAGATGGATCCACCAGTGTTCACTTCATGTGTGTTATTTCCACAAACCACTTATGGATCCACCAGTGTTCATTGCATGTGTGTTCTTTTGCACAAACCACATATGGATCAACCAGTGGTCATTGCATTTGTGTTAGTTTCACAAACCACATATGGACCCACTAGCGTCATTGCATGTGTGTTCTTATACTAGAACTAGCACTAGAGTCATTGCGTGTGTGTTCTTTCCAGAAACCACACATGGATCAACCAGTGTCATTGCATGTCTGTTCTTTCAAGAAACCACATATGGATCCACCAGTGTTCATTGCATGTGTGTTCTTTTCCACAAACCACATATGGATCCACTAGAGTCATTGCATGTGTGGTCTTTCCACAAACCACACATGGATCCACCAATGGCATTGCATGTGTGTTACTGACATGAACCACATATGGACCCACTAGACTCATTGCATGTGTGTTCTTTCCACAAACCACATATGGATCAACCAGTGGTCATTGCATGTGTGTTCTTTTCACAAACCACATATGGACCCACTAGAGTGATTGCATGTGTGTTCTTTCCACAAACCACACATGGATCCACCAATGGCATTGCATGTGTGTTCCTGACATGAACCACATATGGACCCACTAGATTCATCGCATATGTGTTCTTTCCACAAACCACACATGGATCAACCAGTGTCATTGCATGTGTGTTCTTTCCACAAACCACATATGGATCAACCAATGGCATTGCATGTGTGTTCTTTTCACAAACCACAAATGGATCAACCAGTGTTTACTGCATGTGTGTTCTTTCCACAAACCACTTATGGATCAACCAGTGGTCATTGCATGTGTGTTCTTTTCCACAAACCACATATGGATCCACTAGAGTCATTGCATGTGTGTTCTTTTCACAAACCACATATGGACTGACTAGAGTCATTGCATGTGTGTTCTTATTCTAAAACCAGCACTACACTCATTGCATGTGTGTTCTTTTGACAAACCCAGTGTCATTGCATGTGTGTTCTTTCCACAAAGCACACATGGATCAACCAGTGGTCATTGCATGTGTGTTCTTTTCCACAAACCACATGTGGATGCATTAGAGTCATTGCATGTGTTTTCTTTCCACAAACCACACATGGATTAACCATTGGCATTGCATGTGTGTTCTTTCCACAAACCACATATGGATCAACCAGTGGCATTGCATGTGTGTTCTTTTCACAAATCACATATGGACCCACTAGAGTCATTGCTTGTGTGTTCTTATACTAAAACCAGCACTAGAGTCATTGCATGTGTGTTCTTTTCCACAAACCACATATGGATCCACTAGAGTCATTGCAGGTGTGTTCTTTCCACAAACAACTTATGGATCCACCAGTGTTCATTGCATGTGTGTTCTTTTCCACAAACCACATATGAATCAACCAGTGATCATTGCATTTGTGTTAGTTTCACAAACCACATATGGATCAACCAATGGTCATTGCATGTGTGTTCTTTTCACAAACCACTTATGGATCAACCAATGGTCATTGCATGTGTGTTCTTTTCCACAAACCACATATGGATCCACTAGAGTCATTGCATGTGTGTTCTTTTCACAAACCCTATATGAACCCACTAGAGTAATTGCATGTGTGTTCTTATACTAAAACCAGCACTAGACTCAATGCATGTGTGTTCTTTCCACAAAACACATATGGATCCACTAGAGTCATTGCATGTGTGTTCTTTCCACAAACCACACATGGATCAACCAGTGGGCATTGCATGTGTGTTCTTTCTAGAAACCACACATGGATCAACTAGTGTCATTGCATGTTTGTTCTTTCCACAAACCACATATGGATCAACCAGTGGCATTGCATGTGTGTTCTTTTCACAAATCACATATGGATACACCAGTGTTCACTATATGTGTGTTCTTTCCACAAACCACTTATGGATCCACCAGTGTTCATTGCATGTGTGTTCTTTTCCACAAACCACATATGGATCCACTAGAGTCATTACATGTGTGTTCTTTTCACAAACCACATATGGACCCACTAGAGTCATTACATGTGTGTTCTTATACTAAAACCAGCACTAGCGTTATTGCATGTGTGTTCTTTCCATAAACCACACATGGATCAACCAGTGTCATTGCATGTGTTTTCTTTCCAAAAACGACATATGGATCAACCAGTGGTCATTGCATGTGTGTTCTTTTCCACAAACCACATATGGATCCATTGGAGTCATTGCATGTCTGTTCTTTCCAGAAACCACACATGGATTAACCAATGGTATTTCATGTGTGTTCTTTCCACAAACCACATATGGATCAACCAGTGGCGTTGCATGTGTGTTCTTTTCACAAATCACATATGGAACCATTAGAGTCATTGCTTGTGCGTTCTTATACTAAAACCAGTACTAGAGTCATTGCATGTGTGTTCTTTTCACAAACCACATATGGATCCACCAGTGTTCACAGCATCTGTGTTCTTTCCACAAACCACTTATGGATCCACCAGTGTTCATTGCATGTGTGTTCTTTTCCACAAACCACATATGGATCAACTAGTGGTAATTGGATGTGTGTTCTTTTCACAAACAACATATGGGCCCACTAGAGTCATTGCACGTGTGTTCTTATACTAAAACTAGCACTAGAGTCATTGCATGTGTGTTCTTTCCAAAAACCACACATGGATCAACCAGTATGATTGCATGTGTGTTCTTTCCAGAAACCACATATGGATCTACTAGTGTTCATTGCATGTGTGTTCTTTTCCACAAACCACATATGGATCCACTAGAGTCATTGCATGTGTGTTCTTATACTAAAACCAGCACTAGACTCATTGCATGTGTGTTCTTTTCCACAAACCACATATGGATCCACTAGAGTCATTGCATGTGTGTTCTTTCCACAAACCACACATGGATCAACCAGTGTCATTGCATGTGTGTTGTTTCCACAAACCACATATGGATCAACCAGTGGTCATTGCATGTGTGTTCTTTTCACAAACCACATATGGATGCACTATTGCATGTGTGTTCTTTCCACAAACCACACATGGATCCACCAATGGCATTGCATGTGTGTTCCTGACATGAACCACATATGGACCCACTAGAGTCATTGTGGGCTCCTCGGATTATTCGTCTGAGAAATCCCTGTTATGCATATTTCCACGTTCCCATGATCAGTGAGCCGTGGAACATAACCGACAGGTACCATTACAACATCCGATACATAACGAATTTCAAGACTTACATAGGTGCCATTACGGCTACATCATCAATAGCAGCGAAACATCGCCAAGCGCAGAGCCCAATCGTGCCCCAACCTACAGGCAACTGACTGGGAAGACGACCTAGCTCGCTGGACATCACCTTAATCTCCTGAAAGTCTGGCCAAGTAAATAGCCAGGGACACAGCCGTGAGTACTTTGAATGTACTCGCAAACCACCAAGATAAGTGATCAAAGGAAATGCAATTCTGGCTGTGGCGAGATGGCTCTATCTAAGGTTTCTTTTGAAAAGGCCTAACCTAACTTTGAAATTATGGCATCTCCATATCTTTGTTGAAAAAGAGTTTTGAAAACATGCTTCTGTTTTATAGACCAAGACATCTCCATATCTTTGTTGAAAAAGAGTTTTGAAAACCGTTTTGCGGTGGAAAACCCTTTTTGCACATTTTAGACCCCTCGGGTCAAAACAAAGTTCTCGAACTCGGGTTCCCCCGGAACCTTCGTCCTCAAAGTACTTGTTTCCCAAACAAGCTCAGTTTGGGTACTCCTAGCCAACACCTTTACAACCGTCCTTGACCGTGGACACGGCTATTCGAATAGGTTATACTTTGCAGAGTTTGCACACTTTACCCACAAGAATCAATACATCCGCCTGCCCGGAATTCCAGGGATTTCTCCCTATAAGTATGGTAGAAGTTCCTCGGCTAATGCGGAAAAACTACAAGTTAAGCTCCAGTACCCGGGGTAATGTGGTTGTGCGGATAAAAATTGTTCTAGTAAAGGCGTAGAACATCCCATCACATCCTTACTTCTCCTCTTCACCATTTCTTTTGCTAAAACCTCCACTGGGAACGATGCCTCTTCCCAGGGTTTTACAAAGTTGTTTTGAAAACCTTTGTAGTGGGGAAAATCCCAAAACAGTTTATTTTTCTCAAAACCGAGGTTTCCAAGGAGGTAGGATGCTAATCATCGTACTCTCGGTCTAAAGGGGATAAAATGCTAGGTTCATCGGGGTGGTGCCTCGAAGGACCTGAAATCATAACTTGGAGGAGCCAAGTTACTATCACAGTATTTGTAAAACAAAATATGCAGGTAAACTATGCAAATTTGTAAAGAAGATATAAAACAGGTAAAAGAGAGTAGGGCATATGACAAAGTTCAGGAAATGGTGGCTTTCCTGAGATCAGCAATAAGTCCCTGGACTTCTTCAGATGACCAAGAATACCCAATGATAATAGTAAGAAATCCCTTTCTTCTTGTCGTCAGACACTCACACTATCGTCGTTATCGAATACACATGCAAGCAGACAATACCACAATCAATACAACAACATCAAACAATACAACAAACAAACATGGGAATTACTACTGGACTTGGGAGGTTTTGGAGAAGTGGGATTGAAAGGGTGGAATTTACAAGATTGCCACTGTAGTGGTTTCCATTTGGAAGATAGTTGTTAAGGGTAGATATGGTGCATTTGGATTAGGGTTTTGAGGTCAGTAGGATACCAATGTGCAAGAGTGATATCCTAAGATATGTGTTGTCAAAACAAAACCAACACAAGTGGTTGCAATTGATTAACCATTTTCTATAATTAGATATGCTTTTTAAGGTGGAATAAACTCTAGTTTAAGGAAATAATTCACCAGAAAAGTTCTGGAGCTCCAAAAATTATTTCCTTGTATGGTTAGGTAGTACTTTACGTACTGAACCACCTAGATTATGTATAGTTTTTCTCTTTTCCACCAGATTAATTCTACTAGAGTTATAGAGTTGGGTCCAAGGGCATGTGCTAGGTATTTAGAATACCTTTCTGTATGAATTGGGTTCACCCTTTTTGGAGTTGCCAAACTCCTGGAGTGATTTATTTAGTGAAAATACCCATCACAGGAGTATTTAAATCACTAAAATTCAACCAGAGCTCAATAAATTATGAACTGCTAGGATTTGGTAGATACTAATCCTAGGAGGTACAGGGAAGTGGAATCAGGTCAATACCACCTTTGGTTAGACCTGTGGAATTTATCTAAAATAGAAGGTTGCTAGATTTGTTATTTTTGCTTAAGGCAGTATACTATTCAACTTGACATCGGACCTATGTTGGATGATAGGTACTTCCAATACCATCCAATAGGATTTTGGTTCATCTCAAATGGAGATGTGAAACTCTCTGTGGAAATTAATTAGGGTTCCAGATACATGTTAGCATATTAATTATTAGAAAATATTGGCATTTATTTTGGACATGGGGTTGCCTCTGCATGTTTGAGAAAACATCAGAGAACTACCAGAAATTTAGATCTAGACATTTGAATTTGATTTACTATTTTAATTGGGTTTAAAACAACTGGAGCTTCTCTGGATTAATTGGTTAGCTAAAAAGAAAAAAGAAAAAGGGTGCATCGGGCCGGATCTGGGGAGACACTGGGCTGCAGGGTAGGATTTGGCCCACATCGCACTGGGCGACGCGCGGGAGGGCGCGGTTCGAACCTAACTAGCGGGGCCCGCCAATCAGCGGTGGAGAGCACCGAAGTGGTACCAAGCGACGGTGACCGTTGGATCTAGTCGCGATGGACGGCTCGGGGTCGTCGTCTACGCGAAACAGGACGCCGGCGGCAAAGCCCTAAGCAGCGGCGGAGAGGGGAGGCGGGAGCTCACTAGAGGGCTCAGGAGGTGGCGCGAAGGGTGCAGGGCGACGCGGTCGACGGCGCTGAACAGATCGTTGGGCAGCACAATGGCGGAGGACCACTGGAAGCAGCTCGCGCGACGGCGACCGGGAGTGACCTTGTCGGAGCTCAACACCGACGACGGAGGAGTGGGTCCTGGACAGAGATAAGAGCACGGTTAGGTAGAGGAGAGCTAGGGGAACTCGTGGGCTAACATGCAGAGAGAATGGAGTAGGGAGGAGAGAGTCTTGCTCGATTTTGTGAGGAGGCCGAAGCTTCGTCCTCTTCTTCTCTCGGGAAGCACGGAGCTGGGGAGAGGTAGGGAGTGCTGGGAAAGGTGAGTGGGAGTGAGAGGAGGGAAATGAGGGCAGGGGCGAGCTGGGGAAGGGCTGTTGGCCATATATACCAAGAGGGAGGAGTAGATGTGGTGAATTACCATCAAGGACAAGGGGGAGAGCAATGCTGGCTAGGGATTGGTCCAGGGGGAGGTGGAGAGGGGCAGGATGGGGTTTTGGGTCATGCTGGATCAGAGGGGGAGGGAGAGCTGCTGTGGTAATTAAAGGGGGACAAAATCATGTAAGATCTTGGTTGTCTCTCTCTCCTTCTACTAGTACAAGGGCAAAATGGGAAGAGCTAAGGTGGTGCTACAGTGGTGGTCGACCAGTGGGGTGTCCTAGGGCTGAGGATGAGCGTTGATCAAGCTTGATGAAATTTGGAACTGGTTGGACTTGTGGATTTGCTTGAATGGCAAAGTTTGATCCAATTGAGGGTTGTTAAGGAAGTCCAAAAAGTTACATTGTACCAGAGGAGAAAATGGTACTGGTAGGTAGATGAGGTCAAGGTAGGATCCTAGGATTTGTTTGAGATTTTTCAGAGGAGTTTTAGTCCTCTTAAAATCAATTACTCAAAAAGGGCAGAAGTGAATTCTTGGTGATCATTTGATAAATTTCCATTGGACAAGGTGGGATTTTGATGTGCAATTGGGTTCACCCTTTTTGGAATTGCCAAACTCCTGGAGTGATTTATTTAGTGAAAATACCCATCACAGGAGTATTTAAATCACTAAATTTCAACCAGAGCTCAATAAAATATGAACTGCTGGGCTTTGGTATATACTAATCCTAGGAGGTACTGGGAAGTGGAATCAGGTCAATACCACATTTGGTTAGACCTGTGGAATTTATCTAAGACATAAGGTTGCTAGATTTGTTATTTTTGCTCAAGGCAGTATACTGTTCAACTTGACATGGGACCTGTGCTGGATGATAGGTACTTCCAATACCTTCCAGTAGGATTTTGGTTCATCTAAAATGGAGATGTGAAACTCTTTCTGGAAATTCATTAGGGTTCCAGATACATGTTAGCATATTAATTATTAGCAAATATTGGCATTTATTTTGGACATGGGGTTGCCTCTACATGTTTGAGAAAACATCAGAGAACCACCAGAAATTTAGATCTAGGCATTTGGATTTGATTTACTATTTTAATTGGGTTTAAAACAACTAGAGCTTCTCTGGATTAATAGGTTAGCTAAAAACAAAAAAGAAAAAGGGTGCAGCGGGCCGGATCTGGGGAGACACTGGGTTGCAGTGGAGGATTTGGCCCACAGCGCACTGGGCAACGCACGGGAGGGCGCGGTTCTAACCTGACTGGCGGGACCCGCCAGTCAGCAGTGGAGAGCGCCGAAGCGGTACCGAGCGACGGTGACCGTCGGATCTAGTCGCGATGGACGGCTCGGGTTTGTCGTCTACGCGAAACAGGATGCCGGCGGTGAAACCCTATGTAGCGACGAAGAGGGGAGGCAGGAGCTCACCAAAGGGCTCGGGAGGTGGCGCGAAGGGTGCAGGGCGACGCGGTCGACGACGCTGAACAGGTCGGTGGGCGGCACGATGGCGGAGGACCACTGGAAGCAGCTCGCACGACGGCGGCTGAGAGCGACCTTGTCGGAGCTCAACGCCGACGATGGAGGAGTGGGTCCTGGACAGAGATAAGAGCACGGTTAGGTAGAGGAGAGCTAGGGGAACTCGTGGGCTGACATGCAGAGAGAATGGAGTAGGGAGGAGAGAGTCTTGCTCAATTTTGTGAGGAGGCCGAAGCTTCCTCCTCTTCTTCTCTCGGGCAGCACGGAGCTAGGGAGAGGTAGGTAGTGCTAGGGAAGGTGAGTGGGGAGTGAGATGAGGGAAATGAGGGCAGGGGCGAGCTGGGGAGGGCTGTTGGCCATATATAACAAGAGGGAGGAGTAGATGTGGTGAATTACCATCTAGGACAAGGGGGAGAGCAATGCTGGCTAGGGATTGGTCCAGGGGGAGGTGGAGAGGGGCAGTAGTCTCTCTCTCCTTCTACTAGTACAAGGGAAAAATGGGAAGAGTTAAGGTGGTGCTACAGCGGTGGTCGACCAATGGGGTGTCGTGGAGCTGAGGATGAGCGTTGATCAAGCTTGATGAAATTTGGAACTGGTTGGAGTTGTGGATTTGCTTGAATGGCAAATTTTGATCCAATTGAGGGTTGTGAAGGAAGTCCAAAAAGTTACATTGGACCATAGGAGAAAATGGTACTGGTAGGTAGATGAGGTCAAGGTAGGCTCCTAGGATTTGTTTGCGATTTTTCAGAGGAGTTTTAGTCCTCTTAAAATCAATTACTCAAAAAGGGCAGAAGTGAATGATCATTTGATAAATTTCCATTGGACAAGGTGGGATTTTGATGTGGGAGGGTCCCAAATGTGAATACACACCTAGGGGAATTTTCCAAAGATTTATTGAGTATTAAAAGTGATTGTAACAATTATTATTCCAATATACTTTTAGGAAAAAGGGCAAAAAGAAATAATAAAGCTTATCAAGAATATTTATTTTTGAGATGGAAAGATAGGATATGATTTGGGGGACTCACATGAGCCAAAATTTGGGGAAGTGTTTTGGTAAGAACCAAACTTTCCTTTAGGAAGAGAGTATTGGAGATTTTGACTATTTAAGGGATTAAATAGGTTTTGGGGCAATAATAATTACGGATAATTATTGATAAATCTTGAGGACCAAAATATATGAGATAGACAAGGTGTATCAAGCATTTGAAACCTTGAGGAATGAAATTCCAAGTTGGAAAGGATGGAAAACAAGGAGGTGAGGATCTAGGGTGGTGTTATTTTTATAGCACCAAGACATGCTTGCATCTTGAAGCTTAGAGTTCACCTTGGTGCAAGGGGTATATGGGTAGGTATACCAGGTAATATAGATGAACATGGCAGAAAGAGTTTGAATTAATTGTATTTGAGGTGTTCTGGAAGTTATGGCAAACTTTGTTGAAATTAAGGCTGCCATGCAAAATGAGTCGTGATGCCTTATAAACCATGTGGGAGTAATCAGCACAGAGATCCACTTGGGGCAAGTGAGGTAGATTTTGATATAGATCAATGAGTAGAACACAACCATGTAGATATTTGGTCCATAGGGGTTGGGAGGGTGGTGTGAGCTTTTAGCAAAGTAGGCATGATGACTAGATTTGTAGGAGTTGTTATTTTCTTGTCTACAAAACCATCATGGACAAGTGGGTTGGAGGAGGATATATCCAGGGGACAATGTGGGCCTTGGTAGTCCTTAGGATGGTTAAAAATTTAGTTCAAGTGCATTTCCAAAAATGCACATGGTTTGAGAAAAGGAGGCATTCAAAAAGGTGATGCTGAACCTGTTTCCAGACTTAGCCAAATCTGGCAGTTTTGAGGAATTTGACTAGAGTATGAGAGGGAATGTTCTTGGAGGAGTTGCAAGGTATCATATCTTTAACAAGTGGTGGATATGCAAGTGTAGAGTGAGTATAAGAGATCCTTGCTTGATATTTGTCTTCAAGGAATTGGAGACATCTAGAATGGGAATCCTCCGAATAGATCTGGTTGAGGGTTTTAGATGATCACCTAGTGGCTAGAGATCATAACAAGGTTTGTAATATTGTTTAGGGATTGATAATTTGGAAACATCTTGAGCCTAGTGATGAGCTCCAAAGGTAGCTCATTCTACTTCCTAAGCAAACAAAGCAATCAGCAGATCAAGGCAACTCATCAGACATCAGATCAAGGCAACTCATCTTATGCTAGGTATAACCACTAATGAGGTTACCATCAAGCCTAGCTTGGGGTAAGGTTGGTGTATTTTGAAGAGGTTGAGTTTTGAATAAGGTGAGGGTTCTTGACATCTCTACCAAGAGTAGAATTCAAATGCTTTGAAAGGAGGTTTTGGTAAAGCTAGAGATAAGATTATTTGAGTGCTCTGTCTTGAAAACATAAGGAGATTGTATTATATATCTCTCCATAGTTTTGTTAGTAGAAGCTACCAAAATAGTTTTGGTTACATAGGCATCTTGGCTCATGTTTTGAAATGCCAGAACGTTTGAGAATATGTAAAGTAAGCCAAGATAGTTTTGGTAAATAGCTTTTGCCAACTGGGGTTGAGGTAAGGAGTATCCTAAGATACACTTCATAAGCACGAGTGTAAACAAACAACAAGCAAGCACTGCACTAAAGCACAAGAAAAAGTTTTTGTTCCCCCTGATTTTTGCATTATGGACAACAAATCAGGATTGCTGAAATTGGGATGTTACAAACCTTTCCCCCTTAAAAGAATCTCGTCCCGAGATTCCGGAGAGTAAGGTTTGGGGATTTGTCTCGGAGTTAGTTCTAGGTGGTTCTTGCAGGCTAATTTGTCGGCCTTGTCTTCGAACAGAAATACCTTGAAAGCGAGGTTGAACTTCAATCTTCTTGAAACTCGGGGGTCGAGCTGGTTTCAACCTTGGTTGCGGGAAGGGATCTTCCTTCTGTAAGGGTCTATGGCACTTCTCTTAAGTGGTTTATGGTATCCAAGTCTGTGACAAGTCTGTGCTTTGAGATCTGTGTCTTCGGGTCACACGGTCGGGCAGAGAGGTTATCTGTTTTGCAGAAAGATGCAGTCTTTCCCCCTTAGGATTGGACTTGGGTAGAGTGGAGGGTCACAAGTCGGGGGCATTATCATAAGGGGGGCAAAAGACGGTTCTGAAGGTAGTGGTCATCGACTTAAAAGAGGGTAGCATCATAGGTGGCGTTCCACGGGGAGGGGATAGGGCTAGTTAAATAAAGGTGACACTTGTCGACTTTCGGGGAGTCCTGGAGTGGGTGAAAGGGCTTCTCTCTTGGTCTTTACTTCCACGGGGCGCTGTCATCTAGGAAGGCGTGGGACATCTTCAGTCTTGAGCTGCGTGGCAGCGAGCGGTAGGGTGACCATCTTTTATGAGGGAGGGGACCTTGGATGTCTTCGAGCTTCTCTGCCGAAGAAGTCTTGGCGGTTTTTCTCTCGGGGCATTCTCTGCTAAAGTGACCGGGTAGTCCACACGTGAAGCAGGGGCTCTTCTTTCGTCGTGGATGAGTTGACAACTTTTCCATGCCGACATCGGGAGGTTGACAGGCCTTGCCAATTAGGGGATATATTGGACATCTCATGGGGAAATGGTCTTGGCCTTCACAGAAGAAACAAGTGATAAGTCGAGTTGGGCAAACTTTGGGTGGATGGGGTTCTCCACAGTTGGGGCAGTGGCCGGAGCCTCTGTTGGCTTGGTGTCCTTCATCTCCGCAGCGGCTACATGCCTTCTTCGAGCTTCCGGTCTTCATGGCCATCCTGGGGGAGGTGTTGTTGGTGGCAGACGATGCGGTTGGGGTCTGATGCATTGGGTAAAACACACAAAAAGGAACAAATCAAGCAAGCATAGCAATCAAAGAAGTCATTACACTCCAACCAAATCCGCACCCGCGGGTGCTAAATGTGCTTAGGCATTACAAAACGCGTTCAGGGACGATACATGACTCTACCCTATTGCTAGAAGGGGCGAGTAGAACGACGTGGGTGCTTACTCGGAGGGTGCATCTGCGGAGTCTTGGATAGCATTCGGGGTCTCCAACTACTGCAGATCCTCTGGGCGGGATATTCAGCTCGTCTTCGGTGAAGGTGAGAGTGGTGCCTTCCCATGGTGTAGGGTTGGAGGCTGACTCGGTCGGCGCGGGTGACTAGACGATAGGGTGGTACTCATTGAGGAAGGAGAATTCGTCATCAGTCTCAGGGTTCTCGTCTTTAGGGGTTAGGGGTTGGGGGTACTTCAGTGATCAGCTTTCTTGCCAAGCGGGCATTGGTGGCTTGAAGACTCCTTTCGCGCTTACGGAGTAGGTTGATATCCATCTTTAGAAGCAGATTCTCGCGTCTGGCCTTGTCAAGATCTTCCTGGGAACATTGGAGTAGGTATTCCATATTCTCCAGCTGATTCCCAATGCAGCAGGTGAAGAAAGACTCCGTAGGTAGTCCATCATCATCTCGCTTTCCAAACAAGTGGTAGGGAGTATCTTTCAACTCATCTTCGTGGATCTTGCAGATGCGCGCCATGATCTCCTATATGGCTCGCACCACTCCATCTACCCAGTTGCTATCGAGGAAAGTGAAGATTATGGGCGCGGTGTCCTCATCGGGGGAAGGAATAACAGCCTTGATGACCCATTGCATCACATTGGTGTTACTGCGATGAAGTTCTGTTCCTTCAATAGTTGGTGGGGGTCTCTTGATTAACTTCAGTAGGTTGTGCAGCTGCTCTTCAAAGGGCCAAAAACTGTCTCCAACGATTATGTGCTCTGAGCGGAAAGAGGCCATCTACAGCAGATTTGTGAGATGGGGTTGGGTTAGTGACACTGTGCAGAATTTTAAGCTTAGGAAATCATATTAATTTAAGTAGTTTTTCCAAAATAGAGGGGGAGAAGACATAAGCACTTTGCAAATAGTCATATTTTCTTCCTTCTCTTTTGGAAAATAGGTTTGTCGTTTCCTGTCTAACGGCCATGCTAACTAAGGTCTCCTACAGTCAGGATGGCTCTGATACCAAGTCTGTGGGCTCCCCGGATTATTCGTCCGAGAAATCCCTGTTATGCATATTTCCACGTTCCCATGATCAGTGAGCCGTGGAACATAACCGACAGGTACCATTACAACATCCGATACATAATGAATTTCAAGACTTACATAGGTGCCATTACGGCTACATCATCAATAGCAGCGAAACATCGCCAAGCGCAGAGCCCAATCGTGCCCCAACCTACAGGCAACTGACTAGGAAGACGGCCTAGCTCGCTGGACGTCACCTTAATCTCCTGAAAGTCTGGCCAAGTAAATAGCCAGGGACACAGCCGTGAGTACTTTGAATGTACTCGCAAACCACCAAGATAACTGATCAAAGGAAATGCAATTCTGGCTGTGGCGAGATAGCTCTATCTGGGGTTGCTTTTGAAAAGGCCTAACCTAACTTTGAAATTATGGCATCTCCATATCTTTGTTGAAAAAGATTTTTGAAAACATGCTTCTATTTTATAAACCAAGACATCTCCATATCTTTGTTGAAAAAGAGTTTTGAAAACCGTTTTGTGGTGGAAAACCCTTTTTGAACATTTTAGACCCCTCGGGTGAAAACAAAGCTCTCGAACTCGGGTTCCCCCGGAACCTTCGTCCTCAAAGTACTTGTTTCCCAAACAAGCACAATTTGGGTACTCCTAGCCAACACCTTTACAACCGTCCTTGACCGTGGACACGGCTATTCGAATAGGTTATACTCTGCAGAGTTTAGAATCAATACATCCGTCGGGATACAACCACGGCCCACTACCACTTTAGATGGGGGGCCAGATAATCAAACCTAACCTTTCGCTTGTCTACACTAGCAAAGGCATACTTTTCCTCTTGGGTTTGTTCTCCCCGGAACGAGTATGTGGCTCCTAGCCATAGTCCTTCCTTCCGTACACACGCATACCCAAGCCGCAACTTGGCGTATACCTTAAATCTGGAGACTCCACTTCCTTCTGTACTACCTAAGTCATACCGTCCACGTGAGACCCAATTGTTGCACCGGCCTCCTGCCAGTTCAGGCTCACTCTTGCCGAAGCAAGCGACATGCTTCAGATCCTTGATCTGGTGGCGCCTGCCCGGAATTCCAGGGATTTTTCCCTATAAGCATGGTACAAGTGCCTCGGCTAATGTGGACAAACTACGAGTTAAGCCCCAGTACCTGGGGTAATGTGGTTGCGTGGATAAAAATTGTTCCAGTAAAGGCATAAAACATCCCATCACATCCTTACTTCTCCTCTTCACCATTTCTTTTGCTAAAACCTCCACTAGGAACGATGCCTCTTCCCAGGGTTTTACAAAGCCGTTTTGAAAACCTTTGTAGTGGGGAAAATCCCAAAATAGTTTATTTTTCTCAAAACCGGAGTTTCCAAGGAGGTAGGATGCTAATCATCGTACTCTCGGTCTAAAGGGGATAAAATGCTAGGTTCATAGGGGTGGTGACTTGAAGGACACAAAATCATAACTTGGAGGAGCCAAGTTACTATCGCAGTATTTGTAAAACAAAATATGCACGTAGACTATGCAAATTTGTAAAGAAGATATAGAACATGTAAAAGAGAGTAGGACATATGACAGAGTTCAGGAAATGGTGGCTTGCCTGAGATCAGCAATAAGTCCCTGGACTTCTTTAGATGACCAAGAATACCCAATAATAATAGTAAGAAATCCCTTTCTTCTTGTCGTCAGACACTCACACTATTGTCGTTATCGAATACACATGCAAGCAGACAATACCACAATCAATACAAGGCATACAACATCAAACCATACAGCAAATAAACATGGGAATTACTACTGCACTTGGGAGGTTTTGGAGAAGTGGGATTCAAAGGGTGGAATTTACAAGATTGCCACTATGGTGGTTTCCATTTGGAAGATAGTTGTTAAGGGTAGATATGATGCATTTGGATTAGGGTTCTGAGGTCAGTAGGATACCAATGTGCAAGAGTGATATCCTAAGATAGGTCTTGTCAAAACAAAACCAACACAAGTGGTTTCAATTGATTAACCATTTTCTAGAATTAGATATGCTTTTTAAGGTGGAATAAACTCTAGTTTAAGGAAATAATTCACCAGAAAAGTTCTGGAGCTCGAAAAATTATTTCCTTGTATGGTTAGGTAGTACTTTACGTACTGAACCACCTAGAGTTGGAATCAGGTCAAAATAATTATCAGAATGCCCTTAGGAAATTCCCAAAGGCAGTTCTATATAGTTTTTCTCTTTTCCACCAGATTAATTCTACTAGAGTTATAGAGTTGGATCCAAAGGCATGTGCTAGGTATTTAGAATACCTTTCTGTATGAATTGGGTTCACCCTTTTTGGAGTTGCCAAACTCCTGGAGTGATTTATTTAGTGAAAATACCCATCACAGGAGTATTTAAATCACTAAAATTCAACCAGAGCTCAATAAATTATGAACTGCTAGGATTTGGTAGATACTAATCCTAGGAGGTACAGGGAAGTGGAATCAGGTCAATACCACCTTTGGTTAGACCTGTGGAATTTATCTAAAATAGAAGGTTGCTAGATTTGTTATTTTTGCTTAAGGCAGTATACTATTCAACTTGACATCGGACCTATGTTGGATGATAGGTACTTCCAATACCATCCAATAGGATTTTGGTTCATCTCAAATGGAGATGTGAAACTCTCTGTGGAAATTAATTAGGGTTCCAGATACATGTTAGCATATTAATTATTAGAAAATATTGGCATTTATTTTGGACATGGGGTTGCCTCTGCATGTTTGAGAAAACATCAGAGAACTACCAGAAATTTAGATCTAGACATTTGAATTTGATTTACTATTTTAATTGGGTTTAAAACAACTGGAGCTTCTCTGGATTAATTGGTTAGCTAAAAAGAAAAAAGAAAAAGGGTGCATCGGGCCGGATCTGGGGAGACACTGGGCTGCAGGGTAGGATTTGGCCCACATCGCACTGGGCGACGCGCGGGAGGGCGCGGTTCGAACCTAACTAGCGGGGCCCGCCAATCAGCGGTGGAGAGCACCGAAGTGGTACCAAGCGACGGTGACCGTTGGATCTAGTCGCGATGGACGGCTCGGGGTCGTCGTCTACGCGAAACAGGACGCCGGCGGCAAAGCCCTAAGCAGCGGCGGAGAGGGGAGGCGGGAGCTCACTAGAGGGCTCAGGAGGTGGCGCGAAGGGTGCAGGGCGACGCGGTCGACGGCGCTGAACAGATCGTTGGGCAGCACGATGGCGGAGGACCACTGGAAGCAGCTCGCGCGACGGCGACCGGGAGTGACCTTGTCGGAGCTCAACACCGACGACGGAGGAGTGGGTCCTGGACAGAGATAAGAGCACGGTTAGGTAGAGGAGAGCTAGGGGAACTCGTGGGCTAACATGCAGAGAGAATGGAGTAGGGAGGAGAGAGTCTTGCTCGATTTTGTGAGGAGGCCGAAGCTTCGTCCTCTTCTTCTCTCGGGAAGCACGGAGCTGGGGAGAGGTAGGGAGTGCTGGGAAAGGTGAGTGGGAGTGAGAGGAGGGAAATGAGGGCAGGGGCGAGCTGGGGAAGGGCTGTTGGCCATATATACCAAGAGGGAGGAGTAGATGTGGTGAATTACCATCAAGGACAAGGGGGAGAGCAATGCTGGCTAGGGATTGGTCCAGGGGGAGGTGGAGAGGGGCAGGATGGGGTTTTGGGTCATGCTGGATCAGAGGGGGAGGGAGAGCTGCTGTGGTAATTAAAGGGGGACAAAATCATGTAAGATCTTGGTTGTCTCTCTCTCCTTCTACTAGTACAAGGGCAAAATGGGAAGAGCTAAGGTGGTGCTACAGTGGTGGTCGACCAGTGGGGTGTCCTAGGGCTGAGGATGAGCGTTGATCAAGCTTGATGAAATTTGGAACTGGTTGGACTTGTGGATTTGCTTGAATGGCAAAGTTTGATCCAATTGAGGGTTGTTAAGGAAGTCCAAAAAGTTACATTGTACCAGAGGAGAAAATGGTACTGGTAGGTAGATGAGGTCAAGGTAGGATCCTAGGATTTGTTTGAGATTTTTCAGAGGAGTTTTAGTCCTCTTAAAATCAATTACTCAAAAAGGGCAGAAGTGAATTCTTGGTGATCATTTGATAAATTTCCATTGGACAAGGTGCGATTTTGATGTGCAAGGGTCCCAAATGTTAATACACACCTAGGGGGATTTTCCCAAGATTTATTGAGGATTAAAAGTGATTAAAACAATTAGTATTCCAATTTGGCATTTTAAGAAAAATGGCAGAAAGAAATAATAAAGCTTCACAAGAATATTTATTTTTGAGATGGAAAGATAGTATATGATTTGGGGGACTCACATGAGCCAAAAGTTGGGGAAGTGTTTTGGTAAGAACCAAACTTTCCTTTAGGAAGGGAGTTTTGGAGATTTCGACTATTTAAGGGATTAAATAGGTTTTGGCACAATAATAATTATGGATAATTATTGATAAATCTTGAGGACCAAACTAGATGAGATAGACAAGGTGTAGCAAGCATTTGCAACCTTGAGGAATGAAATTCCAAGTTGGAAAGGATGGAAAACAAGGAGGTGAGGATCTAGGGTGGTGTTATTTTTATAGCACCATGACATGCTTGCATCTTGAAGCTTAGAGTTCACCCTGGTGCAAGGGGTAGATGGGTAGGTATATAAGGTCATATAGATGAATATGGCAGAAAGATTTTGAATTAATTGTATTTGAGGTGTTCTAGAAGTGATGGCAAACTTTGTTGAAGAGATCCTTGCTTGATATTTGTCTTCAAGGAATTGGAGACATCTAGAATGGAAATCCTCAGAATAGATTTGGTTGAGGGTTTTAGATGATCACCTAGTGGCTAGAGATCATAACAAGGTTTGTAATATTGTTTAGGGATTGATAATTTGGAAACATCTTGAGCCTAGTGATGAGCTCCAAAGGTAGCTCATTCTACTTCCTAAGCAAACAAAGCAATCAGCAGATCAAGGCAACTCATCCGACAGCAGATCAAGGCAACTCATCTTATGCTAGGTATAACCACTAATGAGGTTACCATCAAGCCTAGCTTGGGGTAAGGTTGGGGTATTTTTAAGAGGTTGAGTTTTTAATAAGGTGAGGGTTCTTGATATCTCTACGAAGAGTAGAATTCAAATGCTTTGAAAGGAGGTTTTGGTAAAGCTAGATATAAGATTATTTGAGTGCTCTGTCTTGAAAACATAAGGAGATTGTATTATATATCTCTCCATAGTTTTGTTAATAGAATCTACCAAAATATTTTTTGTTACATAGGCATCTTGGCTCTTGTTTTGAAATGCCAGAACGTTTGAGAATATGTAAAGTAAGCCAAGATAGTTTTTGGTAAATAGCTTTTGCCAACTAAGGTTGAGGTAAGGAGTATCCTAAGATACACTTCATAAGCACAAGTGCAAACAAACAACATGCAAGCACTCCACTAAAGCACAAGAAAAAGTTTTTGTTCCCCCTGATTTTTGCATTATGGACAACAAATCAGGATTGCTGAAATTGGGATGTTACAGTCATTGCATGTGTGTTCTTTTCACATACCACATATGGATCAACCAATGGCATTGCATGTGTGTTCTTTCCACAAACCACACATGGATCAACCAGTGTCATTGCATGTGTGTTCTTTCCACAAACCACATATGGATCAACCAGTGGTCATTGCATGTGTGTTCTTTTCCACAAACCACATATGGATCCAATAGAGTCATTGCATGTGTGTTCTTTCCACAAACCACATATGGATCAACCAGTGTTCATTGCATGTGTGTTCCTTTCCACAAACCACATATGGATCCACTAGAGTCATTGCATGTGTGTTCTTATACTAAAACCAGCCCTAGACTCACTGCATGTGTGTTCTTTTCACAAACCACGTATGGATCCACCAGTATCATTGCATGTGTGTTCTTTCATAAAACCACACTTAGATCAACCAGTGTCATTGCATGTGTGTTCTTTCCACAAACCACATATGGATCGACCAATGGCATTGCATGTGTGTTCTTTTCACAGACCACACATGGATCAACTAGTGTTCACTGCATGTGTGTTCTTTCCACAAACCACTTATGGATCAACCAGTGGTCATTGCATGTGTATTCTTTTCCAGAAACCACATATGGATCCACTGGAGTCATTGCATGTGTGTTCTTTTCACAAACCACATATGGACCCACTAGAGTAATTGCATGTGTGTTCTTATACTAAAACCAGTACTAGACTCATTGCATGTGTGTTCTTTCCACAAACCACATATGGATCCACTAGAGTCATTGCATGTGTGTTCTTTCCACAAACCACACATGGATCAACTAGTGGGCATTGCATGTGTGTTCTTTCCACAAACCACACATGGATCAACCAGAGTCATTGCATGTGTGTTCTTTCAACAAACCACATATGGATCAACCAGTGGCATTGCGTCTGTGTTCTTTTCACAAATCACATATGGATCCACCAGTGTTCACTATATGTGTGTTCTTTCCACAAACCACTTATGGATCCTCAAGTGTTCATTGCATGTGTGTTCTTTTCCACAAACCACATACGGATCCACTAGAGTCATTGCATGTGTGTTCTTTTCACAAACGACATATGGACCCACTAGAGTGATTGCATGTGTGTTCTTATACTAAAACCAGCACTAGAGTCATTGCATGTGTGTTCTTTCCAGAAACCACACATGGATCAACCAGTGTCATTGCATGTGTGTTCTTTCCACAAACCACATATGGATCAACCAATGGTCATTGCATGTGTGTTCTTTTCCACAAACCACATATGGATCCATTAGAGTCATTGCATGTGTGTTCTTTCCACAAACCACACATGGATTAACCAATGGTATTGCATGTGTGTTCTTTCCACAAACCACATATGGATCAACCAGTGGCATTGCATCTGTGTTCATTTCACAAATCACATATGGACCCATTAGAGTCATTGCTTGTGTGTTCTTATATTAAAACCAGCACTAGAGTCATTGCATGTATGTTCTTTCCAGAAACCACATATGGATCAACTAGTGGCATTGCATGTGTGTTCTTTTCACAAATCACTTAAGGATCCACCAGTGTTCATTGCATGTGTGTTCTTTCCACAAACCACTTAAGGATCCACCAGTGTTCACTGCATGTGTGTTCTTTCTACAAACCACTTAAGGATCCACCAGTGTTCATTGCATGTGTGTTCTTTTCCACAAACCACATATGGATCCACTAGAGTCTTTGCATGTGTGTTCTTTCCACAAACAACTTATGGATCCAACAGTGTTCATTGCATGTGTGTTCTTATACTAAAACCAGCACTAGAGTCATTGCATGTGTGTTCTTTCCACAAACCACACATGGATCACCCAGTGTCATTGCATGTGTGTTCTTTCCACAAACCACATATGGATCAACCAGTGGTCATTGCATGTGTGTTCTTTTCCACAAACCACATATGGATCCATTAGAGTCATTGCATGTGTGTTTATTTCCACAAACCACACATGATTAACCAATGGCATTGTTGTGTGTTCTTTCACAACCACATATGGAT